>VDFB02296096.1:0-27768 GCA_007258455.2 Sequoia sempervirens
CTTTATCTCCTTACTTATTCATTATCATGGCAGAGGGTCTTGGAAGATTTATTAAATCTCAGGTGAGTCAGGGTCTTATCCGTGGTTGGAGCTGGAGCAACTCTCTTCCTTCCTACTCTCATCTTCAGTTTGTGGATGATACGGGGCTGATGGGCTTGGCTAGAATTAGTGAGGCTGTGAACTTCAGGAGAGCTCTTGACATCTATTTGAAGGCTTCAGGTCAGTGTATTAATGATGACAAGTCTTCCATTTATTTCTTTAATACTCCTCAGCGTATTCAGAGCAGGATTGCTAGGATCTTAAGATTTCAGATTGGTTCTCTCCCCTTGATGTACCTTGGGATCCCTTTGGCTTTGGGAGCCCAGCGTAGAGATTACTGGCAGGGAATTTTGGATAAATTCCGGAGTAAGGTTAGTCATTGGACTCACAGGTGGCTATCTTCTGCTGGGAGAATGGTTCTTCTAAAGACTGTGGTGCAGTCTCTCCCCATCTATAGGTGTTGTGTGCAGGCTCCCCCATCAGCCTTTGTGCGGGAATTCGATGCTCTGTCTCGGCAATTTCTCTGGTCTGGCAACCTTCTTTCCTCGAAATGGAGCTTAGTCAAGTGGGAGTCTGTTTGCAGGCCGAAGCATGCTGGGGGCCTTGGTCTTAGGTCTATGGCTCTTGCTGTCACTGCCTTGGCGGCCAAGCTATACTGGAGGTGGTGCAACAATCAGGATCAGGATTGGGCTAAGATTCTGGCCCACAAGTATATCCCCGGTGTTGATTGCCTTGATGTGCCACGTCTTCATTTGATGGGCAAGGGTTCTTGTATTTTGGATACTCTTAAGAAGGGTGCTCAACTGATTAAGGAGGGGCTCTTCTGGATCTGTAATAGAGGCTCTGATGCTCTTTTTTGGCAGGACTCTTGGGATGGCCACCCTCCCATTCTTTCTAGTTTTCCTCAGCTTCAGCCTCTTTGCCATATTTTCTCTGATGCCGGTTGGATTAAGGTGGAGCATTTTAAAACTGTCAAGCGTACTGGTCAGGTGACGGTGGCTTGCTGGAAGGATCCTCAGGAGTGGCCCTTGGGTGGTTCTGATGAGGATCGTGATGTTCTTGCTAGAATTTTGAAGGACAGACTTTGCAGCTCTCTGAATGGGAGGGATGTTATGGCTTGGAGTCCTAGTCCTAAAGGTAAATTCACTGTTGCTCAAGGCTACGCTATGCTTGACAAGAACTTACATGGTCCGGCTGAGGTGCACTGGTGGAAGAAGGTTTGGGACAACTTCTCATGGCCCAAATGCAATTTTTTCTTATGGTTGGTTGCTCAGAGGAAGTGCCTCACTTGGGAAAATCTTCGCAAGCGAGGTTTTCAGGGTCCTATTTGCCTTCTTTGTTCTTGCAATGAGGAGTGTACCTCTCACTTGTTCTTTCTTTGCCCTTACTCTAGAGAGTTGTGGCATAGATGGTGGGAGGCTTGGCAACATGGTTGTATTCATGCTACCTCCTTGATTGACTTTTGGGAAAGTTTGGGCAGACCTCCTACAAAGACTTCTTTCCTGCAGATGGCCTGGTCTATTGGGCCTACTCTCATTCTCTGGAACCTTTGGCTGGAGAGGAACTGAAGATTTTTTTGTGGCTCCAATTTGGGAAGTTCTCAACTGTGGAAGAAGATTCTTAGCAGGCTCCAGGAGACTATTTCAGCTAAGTGTGATATGTCTATTAATACTGATCCTGGTGATCTGGCTATTTTGCGAAATTTGAACTTGGGGGATAGTAGCAGGGGAAGCCTTGCTGGTAGAAGATCCCGCCATGTCAGGCAACGGGTCAGTCGCGATGGAAGGTGGACGCCTCCCCCAGTGGGGGTCTTAAAAATTAACACTGATGGTTCTTCTCGTGGGAACCCTGGTCATGCTGGTGTTGGGGGTATTGGTAGAGGTAATGATGGTGGTGTTGTTTTTGTCTTCTCTATGTACAAAGGGCAGCATTCTAATAATCTGATGGAGGCCCTTGCTATCAAGATAGCTGTTGAGCGTGGATACTCTTTAGGTTGGCGGAGGATCATTTGTGAGTCTGATTCTCAAATTGTGGTGGATATGCTGAACAACCAGAAGCTGGAGGATGTTAGTTGGCAATTGGCTTCTGAGGTCAGGCAGATTCTGAGTCTTTGCAGTTCCTTGGATTCTGTCTCCTTTTGTCATATCCCTAGAGAGTGGAACAGAGTGGCCGATTGTCTGGCGAAGTGGGCCTCTGAGAATGTGGATGACTGGGATATTAGTGGAAGGGATGAGTTACCCTCTGATTACTTGGGGACTCTAGAGAGGTTATTAGTGGAGGACAGGCATAGGTAGTGTTCGTGTTGGTTGTTTTGGTGGTTGTCTTGCTTTGGTGGGCCTTTGGCTTTGGCTTGTACTTTGTTATTGATTGAATAAAATTTTTACCCCTTCTTTTAAAAAAAAAAAAAACACTTATTTAGTAAAATTCAAAAGATAATCTTAATAATAAATAATATATATAAAAAATAAAAATAAAAATTAAATACATATATATACAAATGTATATCTATATAAAAATATTATATATACAAATATATATAAATACATACCTATAAAAATATTAGTATAAAATATATAAATTAAAAAACTAGCAATTAAAATTGTTAAAGGTAAGAAAGAACAAAAGAAAAAGGCAACAAAAAATATAATAAATAAATAAAAATAATATAAAAAACAAAATCAAAAAATAAAAATAGTTAAAGATATAAAATTAAATATAAGAAAATATTATTAAGCTAAAACACTTAATTAGTAAAATTTAAAAGATAAACTTAATAATAAATAATATATATAATATAGTCAGTAGTGGCATGGTATGATGGTTAAGTTGTTGTGGTGTTATTCTTTCCATCAAAGTTCAAACCCCACTGGGTTGTAATTTTTGAATGTTTAAATCCCGGTTAAAAGCATTTACCCCTTAAAATAACAATAATATATATAATATTAAAATAAAAAATTATATAATATTAATATTCATATATATGCATGCATGTATGTATACTATAAAAAAAAACCCAATCAGATACAAGCCAAAATATAAAAATGAAAAAAGGGTACAAAGTGCACCATATATATGCATGCATGTATGTATACTATAAAAAAAAAAAAAAACCAATCAATAGATACAAGCCAAAATATAAAAATGACAAAAGGGGACAAAGTGCACTAGGAGACAAAAGAGGTAAACAAGTAAGAGGGGAGGGATTTATTTAGTTATTTATTTAATTTGATTGTTAATACCTATTTTCACAATTTTGATACTTGTCAAGAAGAGGCCACCCAACTATGTAACAAGGCTTCCCAACTATGTAACGAAGATATCCAAACACGAGGCCACCCAAACATAGGGCTATCCAAACAAGTAACAAGGTTGCCCAACTATGAATTCTCACACAAAAATAGAACTTAGTCAACAAAAATTCAGTTTTGGGTGTTAAATGAAGAGTCAGACACCATGTAGAATAGGAAAATGAAAATTTTATTAGCAAATTGAAATATTAGTTATCAAAAAGTACAAAAGGACACAAATTGAAGTAGTGAAAATCTAAGTTTTTAATGTTGATGATGAGGCCACCCAAACACAATATGAGGCCCTCCAAACTAGAACAAGGCTACCCAACTAGAATGAGGTTAGCCAACCATATCCTACACATGTAAAAACTCAAAAACAACCAATTAGGATTAGCATTAAGGATGTGGCTCTCATCAGGCATGCCAAAAATATCTACATGCAATATTATATTAGAATGGATAATTTAAGCACCTAAATTGAACAACAACAAAAAAATACTCAAGATTAGGCTTTAGGAAATCTACTAAAAATAAAATATTTAAAAAATCCATGTTTGATCACCTAGTTGCATGAAAATGATTGTTCCCTTGGATTAATTGGATGTGTGCTCTTCAATTCTACACCATAAACTTGCATTCCAAATTATGATAAATTTGCATGGGTTGAGGATGGATTTATAGATTTTTGTGAGGAAGATCAATAATGAGGATTGAATGGAGAGATCAAGAGCTAGGATGGAATGAGATCTCTCAAGCCATGATTTGCCAAGTGGCACAATATGGTGGCTTGAGAAGACCTTGGTAATTGTGGGGGTACCTTGGAGTATGGGAAGATCTTGCCATAAAGGAAAGATTTGTCCCACACTCCAAAGAGGATGGAGATGAGAGGAATAAAAGAATTTTTAATTCCTTGAGTCTGGATGGGGTGTAGTTTTGGGACAATGACCCATTTGGAGTTCCTTCCCAAAAGGGGAAAGCCTTTAAGGCTAGAGTATAAAGGGGGTGAGAAATAAATGAAAAGGATTTAACTTCATTCTTAATCATAGATTTAAAATGTGCACATGTTTAGGGGTGGGATTAGGTGGGTGATTAGGATTATAATTAGAGGGCAAGTGGTAGAATTAAAGTATGTGACATGTGAGGGTAAAATTAAATAAATAAATTTATTTATTTTATTTTATGAGAAGAAAGGGGTGGGATAGGGTAGGTAAATAATTAATTAGGAATATTAATTAATTTATCTTAGATAGATGAAATAGATAAGGAATATTAACTAAATAAATATACTATTTAATTAATATAGGAGATAGGATTAGATAAGAAATATAATTAATTAAATATATATGATTTTATTTAATTAATAGATGGATAGGAATGAATTAAGATTAAATTGAGAAAATGTAATGATCAATTTTAGATGTCTACACATATAAGTTTTGATAAATAAATAAATAATTTGGAAATGAAATAAAGACTAAAAATAATGAAACAAATATTACGAAAAATTATATACTTAAATTATAAAAAAAATTCAAGGATTTTTTTTTGGATTATATAGGTAAAGAATCTTTTTATTTATATTATAGTTGATTATAATATTATGGAGTATACATTTAAATTTTATGTAAGTTGTCATGAGGAACACATTTTTGTCTTTATATAGTAGATGATAATATTATAAAGAAATATACATCTTAAATTATAAATTTTCTTTTTCCTAAAATATCTTGAATAAGGAAATAATTTATTTAATCTTTATATTTTAGAATTAACATTAAGAAATAGCATATATTTAAATCACAAATCCTCCTTTAATGAATATGAAAATAATATTTAATCTTTCTATTTTGAAGTTAACATTACTTACATCTAAACTATAAATCCTTTGGCCAAATTTTCATGAATAATACTTAATTTTCATATTTCAAAATTACATATTTAACAAATATATCACTTTCTAATAATATATTGCTCCATAATTTAATTCCACACTTCCATAACATCTATATATAATATTATAATTTTGATAATATAATACTATTATTTACATGGACCATTGATAACTTGTTATAATTAAAGTAAAAATATTCTATGCACATAAATTAATATAATTTCAATTAAATAGAGATGATAATTTATATTATAGTTATAATTTTTTATTATTTATATATTAAATTTACTAATAACTAATGTAAAATGAATTATTTATTAAATTATATAATATTTTTTTATATGATTATAATTTTTTTGTATTTATATTTAATATTTATATGATATTATATTATATAAATATTAAATATATATTATTCAATTTATTTTATAAATAGAAATTTTAAATTTTTATATAAAATTAGTTAATAATTAATTAAAATTTATTTATTTATTATTAATGTTAAATTTTCAATTTTTTTTAATTTTTATAGTTATTTTTAAAATATGATAATATATTATATTATTACATTAATTTTTAATTTTTAATTTTTCAAAGTTGTCTTATAAAAATTAATAATTTACATATAAATTATTTTTATTCATATAATTATTAAATTATTTTATTATATTAAATAACAATAATTCAATTTATATTTTTAATTTTATGTATATTTAATTTTTAAATATTTAAATTACATAAAATTTAAAAATAAAGAGTAACATAAAAGATAATTTAAATACTTACATTAAAACTATTTTTATAAATTAAAGTCTCAATTTGACTATTAAATTTGTCAAACATTTTTTACTAATTATCCACTTAAAAAATTCTCAAATATTAATTTATATAAATTATTTCCATACATAAAATTACTCTATTATATTAAATAATGATAATAAATAATTTTTAATATACATAATTTTTTAATTATTTAAATTATATAAAGATAATATAGAAAAAATTAAATACCTTCTACATGCCACCCTCTCCTCTTTATCCCTCTTAATCCATTCCCCACACATATATGTGCATATATATAACTTCTTTTTTTTTATTGTAGATAAGTTCTAAGATCATTTTGTCAAATTTAGCTAGGGGGGAGGCCTTTTACTTTGGATTATTTTATTTTATTTATTGTTTTTAATTAAAGAGTCATTTTATATTCTTAAAAAAAAAAATTGGTTGGAATTGTTTTTAAATTTTATTTTATTTTTATATTCTTTAAATATAATATTAATTAATAATTTTTTATTTATTCTGTAAAATTGATAATTATATATTTTTAGTTTTACAAAATCAACAAATTATTTAGAATTTTACACTTATTACTTGTTTATAATTTTAAATTAATATAATACTTTAAAAATAATACTAAATATTTATTAGCCAAACAAAATTGTCTTCTAATTTTAACTAGTTACTATGTATACTTTCAACTATGTTACAAAGTAATTATAACAATCAATATTTGCTTCTCTTTAACTAATTACTATCAACTATACTTTTAATTTTGAAAAATTGATGTTTAACAAATATTTATTATAACAAACTCACTACACTACAAAGGTCTTGACTTCAAACTCCAAATCAACCAATCAAACTATAAAGCCTCTTTACTAACAAACCATTTGCTTATTAATATTTAATAAATATTTGTTCTAAGGAACAAACTCAACTTCATCTATACTAGTCATATTGTCCTAGTACAAATCAATTTTGAGAGTGTAAGTAAGCTAACAACTATAATCTTCATTGATCCAATAAAATTGTGATACATACAACTTGGAATAATTTGTTGATCTCAAACTATTATAAAATCTTCCCTCAAATTAGTATGCCATAACTCATCTATCCTCTAACCAACTAATACTATTTAGCTGATAGATTACATATAGTGTGAGATTTGAGCCTACAACAAGTCTCACTCCTACAAACCACTGTTGAGTTGCCCAAAAACAAGTTTCAACTGTCATTTAATGGTAAATTAGTTGCCATTTAATGGTAAAATCTTCAAAAATTTCATGTTAAAGCCTTCAAAATCTCACTTATCATATAATAGCCACATACATGTTGATTTGCCAACTAAACAAGGACATTCTATTTTCATTCAGAGTGTTTTTTTTTTCAATTTGATGGTTTATATTGCTTTATGTTTTAAATGATAATACCCAATTTTTATAAAGAAAAAAATTAGATTTAAAAATTAGATTTGTCTAAGTTTATTTTATTTCATTATTTAACATTAATTATTAATTGTTTAATCCAACCAGATTCCATATTAACATACATATAATTTTCTATTATCATAATGATTTGAACCTTCTTTAGATGCAAGTTTACAATACTATACAGGCAAGTACTTGTTTTAATATCATCATTTCATTAAAAATAAATTTTCAATTTCAGTGAACATGACGGTGACCGCGTCCAATTTACGTTGAGCTTACTTTTCGGACGGTTCTGTATTTGACGAGGACTCCACTTGTGATGGATGTGACATGGCTGAATTAGTATACAGCACCGACGAATTTGACTTGATTTATTGTAGGAAATTGCAGATAATAGTAATGCCCAGTCAATATCACATTACGGACAAAGTCTATATAGAGAAGGGACGAACAATCGGCAGTGATATCATTGAAATGGAAACAAAAAATAGATTGTTGAAGCTCCCTCATCTTCAGAGATTAGGGAAAATCAATTTGCCCCCAGAGATATGGAGCCCTCATCTCACAAATCAAGCACCCACGTGTCTGGTTCGATCCCTGATCCTCGCTTCCAAGGAATTAGAATTGTTAGAGAAACCAAAACTATGGAATCATACTCAGCATGTGGCCTGCATCACTCGAAGAATAAACCTCTTATCCCTCCTCTTCAACGAACTTCACGACAAAGATGTTATCATACCTCCTTCGGCAACGGCGAGTCTGAGAGAGCTTCTGACGGTGATACACAACACCAAAGACCTATTACAGGACACAACGACCAGCTGCTTATGGGACATCATGGAGGCCGGCTCCGTGTCGCGCCGGTTGCAGGAAATCACGCGGGACATGGCCAAGGCGCTGGAGATACTGCCGCTTGGGTTGCTGGCCGTGTCAAGGGAGGTCGCGGATCACGTGGAACTGGTAAGAATACATGTCAGAAGCACACCCGAGCGGGACGAGGAGGAATCGAACCTGGTACGTGAGTTGGAGGAGGCCATGGCCCGGCTGGAGAGGATGGATAAGGCCGCGCCGCCGGATGTGGAGAAGCTGAGGGGCCTCTTCCTCGCCCTCGGTCTTGATAGCCTCTCCAAATGCAGAGACGAGATCAGGAAACTGCAATACCAGATCGCACTGCAGGCCGGCACGGATGGCGCACCTTATGCCATGGACAGATTACGGAGCTTGATCGGTCTAGTGCTCAACGCCAAATTGGTATTGTTCAAAGGAGAAGAAAAGGAAGCGGAAGAAGACGATTATGAACTGGTGCCATGTTCTCCCACCTTCCGCGATGCGGCGGCCTCGGGCTCCGCAACTAGTCGTTTCGTGGGCAAGGAGAAAGAGGATGGTTATTGGAATGTCCCCGAGGAGTTGAAGTGCCCGATATCGCTGGATCTAATGAGGGATCCCGTGGTTGTGGAATCAGGACACACATACGACCGCGCCTCCATATCTGAATGGCTGGACTCAGGCCACTCCACCTGCCCGCTTAGCGGCCAGAAGCTCCCACGACACCCGCCTCTCATTCCCAACTACGCAATCCGGAGCCTCGTTAGCCAGTGGTGCGACCGTCACAACGTGCCCTTTCATCTCAACAACGCCGCAGCCATCGGCGACGATGCCATCAAAATGACTGCCGCTTTCTTGGTTGGAAAGCTCGCCACAGGCTCTCCCCAAGTACAGACGCAAGCGGCTTACGAGCTTCGCCTCCTGGCCAAGCGCCGAGCGGACATTCGCAAGTGCATAGCTGAGGCCGGGGCAATCCCTTTTCTTGTCCCTCTCCTATCTTCTACTTCCGACTCAAGGGCTCAGGAAAACGCTGTCACTGCGCTTCTGAATCTCTCCATCAACGACAACAATAAGACTCTCATAATGGCTGCCTCGGGCGCCGTGGATGCCATTGTGGGAGTGGTACAGCAGGGCGGCACTATGGCTGCTCGAGAGAACGCCGCTGCCTTGATTTTCAGTCTCTCTGTGATGGACGATTACAAGATCACCATTGGCGCTAAGCCTGCGGCAATTCCTGCTCTGGTGACCCTCCTTCGAGAAGGCAATTGTAGAGGTAAAAAAGACGCTGCTACTGCTCTTTATAACCTCTCAGTGTACAAGAGCAACAAGGATGCTGTTTTGAAGGCCGGTGTAGTCGGTATGCTGTTGAATCTGATTGTGGGAGGAAGGGACGAGGAGAAGGAAAGCACGACTGTAACAGACGATGCTCTCGCGCTGCTATCCCTTCTGGCGGGCTGTGCTGAAGGATTTGAGGAGATTTTGAGCAGCGAGAAGCCGACCATTCCGGCTTTGGTTGATTTGGTTAGTGAGGGATCCGACAGAGGAAAAGAGAACGCCATTGCAGTTTTGACAGCGATGTGTCGCAGCGGTGGGGAGGCCATGGTAACAAGGTTGGCGGAGAGCATTATTCCACCGCTGCAAATGGTAGCGTCCACGGGTTCAGCTCGATCGAAAAGAAAAGCCGCATCGCTTCTCAAGCTCCTCACGGCTCACCCCGCACTGTCCTGCGCTGCAAATGGGTAAAATCCCATACGTTAATTTCATTTTACCGAGCGCCCACAGTAAGAAACATTCCAAATGGGTGAAACTAGAGTGTCGTTTACGATTAATTGGTCTTTGACTTGGCTACAGCTGTATGTATTTAAAAATAATAATGTAAATACATGTATCTGTGCCCAAGACATCGACCATTAAACGTATGGGCAAGTTGGTTGCCTGTTGTAGAGACGGTTTCCAAGGTTTAGTACCCAAAAAATTATAAACAATTTGATAGTTAAACAATCTGTGCAGACGAGTAGTTGGAAAGTTGTTTCAACGCAATGAATTTATTATATGTTGGATTGTGTGGGTGTGATGAGTTTTTCATGTGTAGGTCCACATTAATAAGTTTCATCTGAGCCACATTGCAAATACTTCCATTAAACAAACATAGAAGTATATTATGAAATGCCTGTGAGATGTTTATTAAATGATAAGTAACAAGGAGGCTAAATCGATGATAGTGATATACATAAGGTGTAACGGAGTGTAAAGAACGCATAAAAAAGAGCTTATAAAGTAGTTTTTCTTTTAGAACTTTCAATAATATTTAAGAACATTCAAGAATCAAAATGGTTAAGATGTTTCACCATACTGATAAAAAATGTTTTACGAGATAACATGTTTTTATAAGAATATTTAAGGTATATAATAATGAATTATGTAATAGAGTTAAGTTTAGATAAAGTACTAATCATGTACTTGAAATTGATAAAGAGGGGGATAATTGTATAGTTTTATGTGTGAAAATAGATGTTATGTTGTTACACTTTTATGATCTAACTCAAAAAAAAATTTATCAAATTTACAATAGTGGAACTTCAATAGATCAAGAAAATTGACTTTTTCTTAGTTAAGATTTAGAAACATGTGTCCAACATCAATCTAGAAAATTGCAACATAAAACTTTGTTTCATAGCCTTGGATTTTTTTATATGGTTTGGACCTATAAATTTAGATCTTTGAAAAACTATTTACCTTCAAGTACTTTGGACTATGTGGTGCTTTAAAGCAATAGGAGAGCCTATTATCAAGATTGGGGATCCATGTTTGGTATTGATTATAATGAAGCCTTTTTACTAGTTCAACAATATTTGAACAAATCTGAGTCACACAATTAGAATACAAACGCTTACATATATGTCCTTACGATTGTGAATGTTTGTGGAATGCTCTATGATGATAATGTGATAATAAATCTACCAGAGAATGGATGTCTAAATGACCTAAAGATTTGTCTTATTATACAATACCCTAACATTTAAATTTCAATATTTTATCCTTGAACTAGTGGGTGATGACTAGTTAGAGTAAAGCTAGCTTGGACCCATAATTGATTTTTGATCTCTAGACTATTATGTTAGGGACAAAGGGTTAAAGAAAGTCTAAAATGAGTAGGAAAAAAAGTGAGTATATGTTTCCCTCACTTTGACATGCAAGTGAATTAACCATGAATCATGCATCTCAAAGTAAATAGTAAAAAAAAAGAAGAATTTAATGACAAGAAAATATAAAAAAGGATTGAGTATGAATGACGACCTATGTAAGCTCCAAGTAGTGATATCTTTATCAAGTTATATTTGTACACATGAATTGCCATTATTAGCATTTGATATAAACATTAAAATAAGAATGAATGCCAACTACTATGCAATGTCAATAACCATAACAATATAAGGATTGAGTGACATTTGAATGAGCCACTATAACCCATTAAAGATATAGTAAGAGAGATAATGGTGTAGAGTTCTTATGTGAAACATTGTGACCAATAAAGGAGGATATGTAAGATCATTGAAGAGACCCTTGTAACTAAATTCTCTACTGAAAAAAGATGGTGTTGGATTACAACCCCATTTTTATATTCGATATAGTATAAATGCCCAAAATACACATAACAACACAGCTACGCTGTCACAAGTTCTTATGAGGAGTACATATGGCACTATATTGCTATCAACTAGACTATTGTGACTGTCTTAAAAGGACAACCAAAAGGAAGGTTTATGAGCTATACAATAGAAGTACTTGTAGCTTTCTTTGGAGGTTTCTCAAAGACATAGAAGTGCATGCTATCCCTTGAGGCATGCTTAAAAAGTTTCTCAATAATACAAAAATGCATATGTTGTCACTTGAGGCTTGCTTTAGAGGTTGTTGTTTTCATTACCAAATTCTAGGTCCCTCCAACCTGCAAGGGTGTTAATGAATTCTATCTCCTCATTTGAGTAAAATTATTCACTTACATAGTTGTCATTAGTATGCAATTTGGTGCCCTTTAGAACCTATTCCTTTTCTTTTCTTTCAATTTTCTCATTAAATTCATTTTGGAAAGCCTTAAGAGCTTTCATGAAGATGGTTAAACTTGGTTGAGCATGTTACCAGGTGTGGCCAAATTTTATTTCGTTCAGATTGATGAGCACAACTCCATCCTTTAGAAATTTTAAGAATCTTCCTTCAGATATCTCCAAGGTGGCAACAACCTACAATGCAACATTGAAAAGAGTGAGTCTTTTGGTAGACTTAGTAAGTTTCCTTCGTACCCCATTAAACTTATCCTCATTTCTTTCCTTCCAAATAAACCATAAGATTTCAGTAGATAAGGAATATGAAAAGAGCTCCAGTTCTTTGCTTAATTTAATTTCATGGCCCATTAGAATCTCTTTCTAGTTTTATTTTCTAGTTTTATTCTAGATTTTCACTTCATTGCAAAAAAGATACCAGATTTCATTAGCAAATAGACAATCAAAAAATATATGGATGATAGTTTCAAGAACTCTACATATGCTGCAAATATCCATATCAGCATGATTTAATTTGAAGGGAACTTTTTGTAAAAGAGTAAGCCATCTAAAATAAGCTTTTTTCGAGTCTACAACATTATGCCAAAGAGAAAAGAAAACATTTAACCAATCTTTTCTTTCAAAATTCACATTCCAACTTTTGTTTAGATAATTAGTTAGGGGAGTAGACTTGTTTAATTCTTTATAGATATTTTTTTATTTTACTTCAGTTAGGGGGGTGGAGCCTTGCCAATAATAGGAAATTGAATTATCTCATTATCTTTGTACTTAAGGCTAGCCAGGAATTCATTGCAAGCCTCAATTAAGACAAAGTGGGTTCTCATACTAGTTTGGGGAAGTCCAAACTCTTCTTTGAAAAGCTCCCATTCCTTCAACACCCCATTTTTAACAATGTTGCTAAAGGTTTTGACTCTAGCTTGGGCCCATCTTTTAGTAGAACATCCCTGTAAGAGAGCCACGGGTTTCCCCTTGTACTCTAGGTTCCACCAAATGGATATGTTGGGGTGAATAAGGTAGCTGTTATGCTCCAAAAAAAAGGGACTAGGACATTACCGCTAACAACTTCCCATGATCTCCAAATACTTCTAAAGACCATAGAGCCTGTAGGCATTATTTGGTGCTTGGTAATGAGGTCATTGAAAGTGGGTGACTTCCAAGATTTAGTCGATTTAGGAACAGCTAGTTGTATGTTGTTTCTTATCAAAACTTTCCAAGGCTCATTGCCATCTAGTGCATGGATGACCCATTTGGCAACAAGTGTAGTACCCTTCTTTTTTATACCTTTGAGTCCTAGGCCACCATGGGATTTTTTCAAACAACACCATTCCCACTTCACTGAGTGTATCTTCCTTTTCACTTTACCATCTGACCAAAGGAAGCTTCTAATTTTTTACAACCCCATTCCAAAAAGCTAGGATAACTATACAAGCTCAATATGCGACCCCTAATGAGCCATTATAGCCATGATCACATGATGTACGACCATTAGATATCCAGATTAACCACAATGATGAATGAATATCAATGGTATAATGTATGTCCCCTATAATGATTTTATTGTGATTGATGTAATAGATTTAAGGAGGGGAGAACAAGTAGTATGATAATGATATGACCATGTAAATTTTACAAAAAAATGTGTAGTAAATATCATCATTTTTTGATATTTCAATATAGAATAATCCATGAACATGTAATAACAATCAATAAGGTTCTAAATTTCCCCCCCCAAAATGTGAGGAAAGATAATAAATAATTATAGCCATTATGTTAGACATGAACATATAAGAATAGGTAATTATACCACATGCATGATAGTGCAAGATTATCAACTATGTAAATGTTATGGTCAATCAAAGTGATCCTCATCAAATGAGACAAAATAAATAGCATAAATAATGTGTCCATGCATGGGAAACAAAACAAATGCCATAGGTAAAAGTAACATGTGTAAAAATATATGTGGACAACGCATAAGACATTCAAAAGGATAAACATATAGATGGTGAAATGAAAATAAAATAATATGGTCAAAGCATATTAGTGTGTCCTACTCTTAGGCCATAAGAGAAAATGTGGATTGAATTCAATATCCAAATACAATGAGTTCATGTGAAGAGGGAGTTCAAGTGAAGGATGTTTATATGAATCTACATGCACTACCATGTTCCATAAGGTGTTGATGTGATGGGGAAATTATTTTTGCATAGGGTGGATGTTCTTGTGAACATCCCACCTATATAAAGGTGATGTGATTCATCTGGGGATGCTCTAGTGTAAGAAAAGTAACTTTATGTCTATGATTATATTATTTTATGGTTTATTTTATATGTTTGTGTATGTTTTATTTGTATGTATGTATGTATTTATGTAATAAATTATATAAACTAGACTTATGGTTTAGAATGTTGGGCTTATTTAGGTTTTAGAATATAGTATGTATTAAAATAGTTCTAGTGTTTAAGATGTAATATTTGGGTTTTAGATATGATTAATTATTTGTATTATGTATTATGTTTGTAGATTAGTATATATAGTTTCGAGTTTATGATATTAAATTATATATGCTGAGAATAAATAAATGCATTGGTTGAACTAAAGGTAAATTAATAAGGTCATGTTCCATATTTTGTTATAATAAAAAATTTCAAGGATCCTCTAATGTAATTATTTATATAGATATCTTTGGTTTGATATGTACATGATGATCATCTTTAGGTACAACTATATTTTCCTCATTAAACATGGTCCCTTTTTTCCATTTTTGGAAATTACTTTCCTTCAAAGGTTTTTTAATATATTTTTTGGTGGGAATGACATAGCTTCGAACAAATTTCCTTGAATACCTTCAAACAATGTCCCTAAAAGTGACCTTTCTACCTTAAGCCTCAAGTTTTCCTAAAAAAATTATGTTTCCAACCTTGTCTTGGACCAAAAAAATAGAACGAATATGACAAAATAATTTGCAAGATCCAACACTCAAAATAATCTTCCCAAGGAGTATAATTTTGAATATATTATATAATTTTATTTATATTTTCTAGTGAACAAAGTGTTTTCAACAATAGTCAAGGTCTATGTTCCACACAAGTGGAAAAATAGTAAAATAGATTATTATTTTTTCAAAAATATGTGCACTAGGTATTGATGTTCTTATTTCAACAAAAAAATAATGAGTTAACTTGGATGCATTCAAAAAAATTATACATTACCAATGTAACCTATATCTAAATTATAGCTTATATCACTTTAGAAAGTTATAAAAAAATTATGCAACAAAGAATTATGAAAAAAAAATTGTGCACTAGATATTGGTATTATGAATATATGTTTAAAAATTTATAATTTTATCCTTTCTACAAATAAATTTATTTATTGAAGTAATGTCACTTTTTAAAAATATTTTTAATTATAAAAAATAAGTTATTAAAAGTTATGTAAAAACTTAGAGTATTTTTCTTAATTTTTTAAAAATATATATTTATAATCTATAGATAAAATATCAAAAATTGCTAGTTCACATCATCTTCAAATTCTTAATGGTTTAGTTACTATAGGTGTCCGAAAGTGGAAGTTTGGAGAAAAAAGTTAATTTCAATGTCCCACTTTGACAAAAAGTATGAAACACTATTGTGGGGTCAGCCACATGGATTTAGAAACCACTTATAGTCTTTTGGTTTGGGCTTGGCTATATATTGGATGTTGAGAATGTGGCTATTATGAACTTTTAACTTTAGCCTCAATTATGCTATCAATTTTCCTTCATAGTTGATCTCTTGTTGCTCTTGGTTGTGATAGTATAGTATGTCTATGCATGTATATATGAGATGCTTCTTAATTATTCATAAGTTACAAAGAATATGTTAGAAAAGGGAAATATGTTATCAAATTACCACCTAAAGCTAGTGATGTTGTAATACCCCCATGTTGTTGATACTCTTTGCTGCTATTTGTTACTCTTACGTGTTAGTGTGATACTGATTTATGATACTTTATGTGGTGCTTAGATGATTTGATTATGCAATGGTTTTTCCTTAATATTATATATGTCGATGTTGTGATTCTATGATGTTTAGTTTGGTTTCAATAATACATTGTGATGCAGTGGTTTAGTAATTAGTTATGATGTGATCAGTTAGTTAGAATTGTTACTTTACATTTAATGTTGTATTTGTTAGTATAGCTTAGGTGAGAGGAAAATGTAGCACCACTTGTTTATGAGTGCCCTGCTACGCTGCAATTCCTTCTCACAATATGATGTTTTCGATTATATATATATGTGTGTGTGTGTGTGTGTGTGTGTGTGTGTGTGCGTGTTACTTGATTTTTATTTGTATGTAGGATTTGCAGGAATATAAGTCTCGATTCCACCTACTTTGGCAGGACAAGGCAAGCAGTAAATTAACCCAACAGGTACAATGTTGAAAAAAGGAATCGATAAGGAAGTGTTCCCGTCCCAAGTCCGTCATCCTATTTTGAGTTTTGTTGTGTCATGATTGAGGTGTTGTCCTTGTCGTTGTGCAGTTTGATTATTGATTAATTACTTTATTTATGGTTAGTGGTAATTTAATTAATCTTATTTTATAAGATTAATTAGTGTTGTCGTGTGGCTTTAATTAGTTGTAAGTTAGTTAAATGTTGAATTTAAAATATATTGTAAATTTAAATGTTAGTTAATAAATTAAAAGTGTAAGAAATTAATTCAAATTAGAAATGACGATGATAATTATATATTATCTTTTTCATGATATTAAATTAGAAAAATCTATAGAGAATATCTTGAGAAAATAATTAATTTTTAATTAAAATTGTGAGATAAGTGTGCTTTTAAAAAGCAAGAAAAGAACCAATGAATGGAGAGGATTTTTGAAGAAAAAGATGATGAGCTTTATTTAATTTTAAATTATTTTATTTTGTGGCCCGAGATTTTGAGAGATAGAAGGTTTTCGGGTTTTTGGGTCTGTAAAAGAAAAGAAAAATAGTTTTTTTTGTGTGTGCTTCTGGGTAAAAGAATTGTTTTGAAGAAAAGATGGATTCAGAAAGAGCTGAAGGCAGGAAATCGAGAAGAGGCTACGGAGGGGATTCTACATCGAACGAAGGACTCCATGTTTTTTTTTATTCTTTTAATTTATTGTTATTTTATTGTTCTATAAACAAAATCTGATTGTTGTGTTTGAAAAATTCATTGAAAGAAGTTCTATGATTTGAAATTTGTTTGTATGAAACCTTTGAATCTTCTGTGGCAAACTTTAGTAAATATTTTGAAGTTCTTCAATATAGTTTAATAGTAAAATTTACTATTTGAAATAGAAATCAGTTGATTGTGGGTTGAATTTGTATACCAAATCTATAGTGGGTTTATTGAAAATTTGTGTTGATAAACCTTTGAATTTTTCTGTTGGAAACTATAGTTAATCTTCTTCAATAAAATTGGTTGAGAAATTATTGTTTGAAAAGAAAATCATTTTTATTATATTGAATTTGCATACCCAATTTATTTATGTGATTGTTTTGAAACTTATATATATATATATATATATATATATTATGTTTGGTTGCATTTTAAAATATATGTATTCATACATATTCGCAAAGTTTGTGATTGTTGCATGAATAAATTAAAATACAAATTTTTGTTTTTTGCATTTTTTTTCTATTTATTTCTCTTGGAGAATTGAAATAAAATATATATTATGATATTATTTATGGGTTTCATGCTTTAAATAGCGGAATGAATTATATTAAAAAAAATTATTATTTTTTGTTTTATTGTGAGGGGTGGATGGTCGGCCGAAGGTCGTACCACCCATGGCCCTGTAGTGTGGCAGTGCACAGTCACCACAGTTGTGCACAGCAGCCGAGGCTGTTAAGGGCAGTCCGTGGGGACTGTGGCCTCCCCACAGGGGGGAGGTACGTAGTACCTCCACCTATGTGGAGGTTGGGGCTATATAAGTTTTACTTTTATATATATATATATTTTTTCTTTTATTTATTTCATTTGTTTTTTTTATATATGTGATTTTGATTTTATTTATATATATATATATATATTTAAATTATAATTTTAAAGCATGATATTTATAAATTTTATAATATGTTTTTATAAATGATTATTTTATATATATATACTTTAGTTTATATATATATATAAATATGTATAAAAGCATATATAAGTGTATATATATAAGTGCATATATATGTGTAATCAGTTGGATATGTTATGAATATGAATTTAATATAATAGTTTTAAGAAAATTGCAATGTTATAATATAATTGTGCAAATTAGAAATAAACTATATGCTTGGAATTTAATCGAACTTTCTCGAGTTATTGATTTTGATGTTGGTGAAATTTATTGTGCTTGTAATTTGTTTGGTGTTGTTCTATGTTTTATTCACTCCCAAGATTATTCATTTTATTTAATTTGATTTTCTTTAATTGGGTTTATGTCTTGCGGGAAAACTCTAGAGTTAGCTTATCCTATTATAGGGACTTAAGTTGTTGTTTAGGACTTCCACAGGTGGGGATACTGAGATGTAATTATGATCTTGTATTTTGATGCTTGGTCTATGTTTTGACCATGGTTGTGATTTAGTTTGCACTTGGATTGTACCATTTCGTGGATGTGTTTCATATGTTTTGGTGAGATGGTTATCCCTTGCAGATGATCCATTTGATTGGTTCAATATTTCTTGTTGGTATAATCCTTTTTGTGTTGGATATTTTACATTTTGAGTGTCTAGAGAGAGTGGCTCTAAGTGGGGGCCGGCGCACAAAGGGGCTGTCAGTGTAACCCACATAGAGTTAGAGTAATCAATGATAATCTAAGTAATTAATCTTGGGTGGGGATTAAACATTAATAAGATAATTGTCATGCCTCGTCCACCTGTTAGTGGTATCACAGACTAAAGGGGACCAAGAAGGTCATGGTTGGAAAGATCATTGCCTTGTCTTCACGAGAGGTTAACAATTCCGCATGAGTAACCCTATGGAGCGGTGCCTTGAGATAGGCTATCAGGAGAACCATAGATGGAGGCGGCACCTTGAACTAGGTTGTCTGGATAATCCATGTATAGATGGAAGCGGTGCCTTGTGATAGGTTGTTTGGATAATCCATGTGAAACCATGTGATGACACTCTCCTCTAACATTCCATTTGTGTTGCTTTATTGAAGTCCTCTGAAAGTAGTTTATTGATATTATTACTTGATATTTATTGATGATGTGTTTCATGATTTATTGTTGTATTATTTGGAAAGTGATTTATTGTTATGTTTTGAGAGTGGTTTATTGTTATGACCTTTGGTGATTTATTATTGTTTAGTTGCTATGTGGTCTTTTGATGTTACATCATCTTGTATGGAGTTAGTCTTGTGTTACTATTGATGTGCTTGGTCGGGGATCCTTCCTTGTCTACTCCCAGCACGGGTGTGGTTGGGTGAAACGTGCTTCACACCCCCATTGGGTTCTCTTTGGTTGCAGTTGTTTCTTTCATTGCAGAGTTTTGCAAGTGTAGATGATACAGTGTTCTTATGTACCAGATGTATGTTTATACTTCAGATGTAATTTATTTATTGATGTATCGGCTCCTACATATGTTGGGAAGATTATGATGTAATTTTTTTATGTGATTATTGAGATGTATTTTCAGACAGATGTATTGTACTATCACATCATGTGATTCATTCTTGTACTATCATGTGTAAGCATTGTAAAGTTGTGTTGTATCTATCAAAATTTATATATATACTTTATATCTTGATGATTCATTTATTGTCATATGTATGTATGGTTTCTTTTGGTATATTCACATCTTTCTTGACATCATGAATGATTGGATATACATTATTGATTATTTAATATTTCATTTATTACTTTGTTATGGATTTGTTTTTAGTAAAGTCACCTCATGTACCCCAAGGGATTTAGTTGTGCAACTTAGAACATTGTTATGTTGGAATACTTAAGTACATTTATTATGTTCTTTTAAAAAAAAATTGTTGTGTGTTTACTTGTTCCTTTGGGGTTTGCACAGTGGGGCGTTACAGATGTTCTCTTATTTCTTTGAATGTATTATAATTATTGTTGTTGAATAATACATTAAGTGTGATTTGGAGGAAAATTATTTTCTAAAAGGGTTTTCCCAAGGTATAATTGATGTTATATGCTTTCTCTACCACTTTTTAATATCTAAACTTGCATGTACATTTATTATTTCATAGTTTTAATGTGAGAACTATCCATGTCTAGTTTCCACTTTATTGGCAAATTTTTTGTTTATTTGTTATTAGGGATTTTTTTATGATTTATTTTGATCTAGTGATGTTGTGAGCTTATCTCTTTATTAGACTAATTAAAAACTATAAAATGTCATCATGCATGTATAATTCATGCATTTGTTGAATAAAAGGTGTTGAAAAATGTATTGCACAAGCACTTAAAGGTGCCTCCTATGAAAGCACAAAAATATGCAAAGGAGAACTCCCATGAACATTAATAGTGGCATAATATTCATATACATATAAAATATATGGTATTTTTAATAAAGGCCCACTATAAAAGAAGAATAAGAATCATGCATAACATACATGCTCTAGAGTCAAAATTAAAGTAGCTCATGACAAAGTGTATTTAATGATATATAATAAGGATACCATGAATTAAGCCATAATATACTTCATCAATTTAACATCATTATGTAAATAAGAATAAAATGAGGATATAATTTTTTTAACATTAGTCTTTTATATTTTTTTCTTCTAAATGAATCTATCATTATTATATTAAATAGTGTACAACATAAATTGAGTAATCATGAACCAATTCAGTCTTCAATCTCATCATGAAAGATAAATAACTAACACTATGCTACACACTAAACATATCATCAATAAACCAAATTCCATGATAAAGGGAAGAACTAGCAATCTCACATGACAATGAAACATGTATTTATATACATCATTGGATCCTCAAGGAAACATGAAGCAAGAGAGATACAATCAAGATAATTTATATGTGAAAAAATAAAAAATAACATATAAATAGATATTATCATAAGGTATATCATCATGATATGAAGAAATATCTCTAAAATGTCATGGCAGGCAAGGGATAAAGTATCACCATCATTTTTCTCACAATGTGTATAATCATGATAAGTTGGAGAGACAAATGAAATTAAATCCTCTAATATTAATGGAAAGGAATGCATAAATCCATAAATGATGAAGAATTAGATAATGATAAGTTCTATCTTATGCGTCAAACATAAAGCCTCATCTACATCATGAAACAATTCAATTTTATTTAGGAAAAAATGATACAAGTCAATAAAGTGTGAGAACATAAAGAATTCATAATATAGGCATGAAGAGAATCCTAAAATAAAGAATCATTAAGGTCCATGGTAAATGATCTAATAACAGTGCACAATTAAAGGGTGGGTTAATATAGATCAAACAAATATCAACAAAAAAGGCCCAAACCCAAATTAATAGAATAGCAATATAAAGCACAAATCATGAAATGATGCAAACCCTAATGAGATCTCTAATGAAATATATACAATTAAATATTTAGTTCTCAAACCCAAATATAGAAGGAACAAACCCTGAGAATAAAACTCTTAGGGGACATAGGAATTCAATTGCATAGTTTTTGAGTTAAAATCATTCACCCATATTTCATGGGTAGTAGTTCACACAAACCCATCTCTCATGAGAATGAATGGTCCACTTAGCACTCATTGCATCTAGATGTATCTCGATATTAATATCATAATCAACACATTGTGAAAAATACCTATTACTTATTTGTCACACTCATTGTTAATAAAATTATGATGGTTAAGATTGAACTTTAATTTTGAATCTGCATCTTCCACTCAATCCATTAAAAGCAAAAATAGGGTTATAAAAGAAATTCATCACATGCAATGTGAACTTCTAGAACATGACAAGAGTAACCAAGCACCATGCAATGGCCCTTTACATAAGATTAGATCTTTCGACATTCATGGGAAACTATTGAGGCAACACGACACATGAATCCTCCATTTTTTCAAAACATTTTGTAAGGTCATCGTTGATATTGATTATAAGAATTATACAATTTGAAAAGGGTAGAGAGAAAATTGAAGATTTCTAACGATTTTTTTTATGAATTCAACTCAATTGTGACAACTTACTAAAACTTATATATGTTAGGAAAGATCTTATGAATAGATAATTTATAGCACATACGAAAGAAGAGAATTAAGTTCTTCTAGCTTAGTGAAAAACTCTTATTATCAGCTCAGAACAAAAATAGATCGGAATGATTTCATGAAAAAAATTGATTTTCAAGTTATTACAATTGAATTGAATCAAAAGAAAAACATTATAAATCTACAACTTGCTTTCCATCATTTTGGGATTCTAGAACTCTTTGATCAATATCAGTGATGGCATCACGATATGTTCCAAAAATTGAAGGATTCACGCGCAGTATTTCCTGAATAGCTTCCCATGGATATCACACTTGCTGTAGAATTGGTGAAGGGAGTGTACGTAAGGGTTGTCCTGAAAGCCCTTAATGCTACAACTATATAATGGCTACCGTTTGGTGTTTTGCTGGTCCTGCTGTGTTCTGGAAGATCATGTCATGGGCGATGAAATGCTTCCCCATCACAGCTGCAACATAATGACGGCATGCTTACGATCCCATCCATCTTACATTTGAGAACATTTCTCCACACATATCGCCAAGTTTTCTGTCTTAGTTCATTGAAACCAATAACCACAGATTTTATTTGATTATTAGCCGCCTTGTGGTCAAGTAAACGTTTTCGACCACCTGCTCTAAGGATTCGTTTTCTAATTTTTTATTCTTTTCATTTGTATTAGTCTATTGGTGATGTTGATGGTTTTGAATAAGTCTGTTAGGAATCAAATTTTGTTGAGTGTTATTTTTGACTCATAAAGTATATTAATTATTATTTCAATTGTATATTGTTTTTCTATGTTGTAATATAGAAAGCAGTTGTAAGATAAATTGATCATTATTTATTTTATTTTTTTGATATGTAATGAGAGATTATATTGATATTAAAAAGAGAATTACAATTTGTTTGTCAAGGTGACGAGGAGTTCTCAAAATGCAGATTCCTTTTGCTTAAGACTTATACTAGACCGCCACCAATAGGAGAACTATTTAGACACTGCAAACCCTACCATATTGACCGAAACTATACCTTACAGACACCAACAATGAGACGAAACCATACTAACCGAGGCCATAATATAGACAAAACTAGGCCCACACCTATGACTCCTTCATAATTACATACATATACTGCATAAAAGAAAACCTACCCACCCAGGTGTATAGGAGTGAATTTGCAACCCTTGTGCAAATTTCCCTTTTTCCCTTCCCCATTTTAGAAAACCAAGTTTAGAAGCTTAATTACACCTAAGTCCGATGTTTTCATTCCACTTGGCACCTATTTTAAGCATTGGTGGGGGAATTTCTATCAGGGACGCCCACACAACGTGTAGACATTCACGTGGCACGCTTACATCCTTGGTAGAGTGCTACGGCTATACCTACAAAGGCATTACACTTCTCATTGACAGTCAACTTGTAACGCCCCCTTTGGCCAACCAACCAGAATATGGCCATTCTCTTCATCTCTACTTCAAATTCTCTCCTTCTACATGCTTCACAACTTCCTTTTGCATCCCTTCAGATCTTCTTCACAGCTTCAAGCATTCAACTTCATCTCTTAGAACACTCTTCAAGCATCCTAGCAACACTTTTACACTCCATAACAGCAACAACTTCACTCCATCACTTTAGTAGAGCAAGTTTGGGACAACACCATTGTAGTAGAGGCTCGAGTCTCTCATTCTCTCCTACATTAGCCTTGAGTGCTTTTGGTGGAGGTGGTAAGCTTCCCTCTCCTCTCCTCTATTACTTGGTGGAGTAAGCCCATTTATTATTTTGTAGCACGTTTTAGTGTTCTTCATTACATTACTTTCTTTATCATGCTTGCTTTCTAGGATGTCCATGGAGGTGGAAACACCTAAATGAGGGTTTGACTAAGGCAAACCCCTATACAACCACCCAACATTTTTCCTCCTCTTTGTGTGTAGGTGGACATGCTTTTGGGAGCTAGCTAGCGAATGAATTTCTTTGTGAGATCATTCTTGCCACCCTAATTCTTGCATTTTTACTTCATCATATTAGAGTATATTTTGTTTACATAATAGCTTTATTTTTTCCTTTTAGTAGTGGTTAGCTAGGCTGTTAGCTTGTTTTCCTAGGTTTGACTTTGTTTCTTTAGTTATCTGGGCGTACGGATGCCAACGCGTTGCACTATCGTCCTAGGTCCACGCTTCTGTCCTCAGATAGAGAGCTTCCAGAGGCATAGTGTTGAACTCAAAAACCAACTCCCCTAACCTCCTCCTATATTTTGGGTCTATAGGGTGATTGAAGGACTTTATAGTCCTCATTGTTTTTGTCCCTCATTTCCTAACACCCCGTCAAGCTGAGGTAAGTTAGGGCAGCCTTCTGCTCTTGGCCCTCTATGACTTAGGGCCTTGAACATGGTTGGTCCCCCTCTCTTACACTAGGTAACCATTCTCATAGGCAAAGCCACTAAAATTTGGAATCAAGTTGGCATTAGGAGCAATAGGAAGATTCATCACCTTTTGAAGATAACCCATCAACTACCACTATTTTCTTGTGCTCTACCAAAGCCATACCTTCGAGGTCGAGGACGAACGGGTAGTATTTTCACTACTCCTAACATGTGAATCAAGTGGAGGTCCTATGGGTGAGGTACCCCCATACTAGGTGAGGCAAAATAAAGGATTTCTATGAGACCAACCAACAAATCTGCCTTGAACATTTTCCTCACCAAAAGCTCAGCCACCTTCTTCAATGACCTTATGTCTAATGCCACCACCAAAAAATGCTACTAGGTAATGTTTGTGTCTACACAAAATGACTATGATTCCTCCATGAAACCCTTCCCTAAAACCATCTTCACTATAGCTAGAATGAGGGAGTCGTGCTTCTTGAGAACCCATTTGATCCTTTGGTCAGTGATAAGCCCAAAAAAGGCCATTTTCCTAATGATGTTATCCAACTAAATTAGAGTGTTGGCGCCTATACTCATCAAGGTTTCAACAGACATGCATATCACAAATTTAGAACACTCTTCCATACTTCCTGGCTACACAATCACAACACTACCACTTCACATAATACAACTATCGTTCCTTTGGAGATTATAAACTTGCATAAGAAAATTAAGTAACTACAATATTAAATGATACTTGGAGAAGACATGACCTTGCCATAATTAAATGTGCCCAACAAAAAAATAGCTTGTATTCAATGCTCGAGCTCCACCACACACATGAGAATTATTGTCAACATGCCAATCCCTCTAGTGAAAATACAAGCAATTTTATGGATTCAAGCTTTGTATAACACTTCACATTGTAATTATTCACTTCAAAATGATTGCAAATAAATGTTATTAGGGATAATCACAAGTCCTGCATTGCTACTAGTCTTCCAAATGATATTGTCGTGTAAACATCCCATGAGACCCCCACACCAAATGGCACCATGACGACCAACATCAGCCAAGTCACCCACGCCACCCATGGATGTGAACTGTTTGCTCTGCTAATCACATATCACCCCAAGCTTTCCACAATTGCAAGTGTGGAAAGCCGCCCACCCAACCGCCCACTTTATTAAAAGATATTAAGGTTTGGGTCTTAGTTGTTGGTACTATAGAAAAGAAGTCTCACCACTTCACCAAGGAGCCTCCCTTTAACACTAGGGTAAGCAAAATCCATTGTTGACATGGTAGAGAGCGGCCCCGTGAGGTTTGAAGCTTGGTTTTTGGCTCTGTATGCAAGAAGCCCCACCATTTCACGAAAGAGTCACTCCCAATTGATCATTGTTTAAATTATGCATTATATATTTTTTTATTTTAATATCGAAAATATATTATTCATATTATAAAATTTAGATGAAAATAAATTACAATAAAAAATAAATATGTTAATAAAATATTACAACATAATTTATATAATTTATTTAAACTTGAGTATAAACTACGATTATTGTAATTTTTAATTGAACAATAGATTAATGAATAGTATAAAATGTCAAAAGAAAATTTAAAGTTTTCTTTTTATTTAAAATGTATTTATTTAGTTTTAAATGAATTAAATTTATCTATACAATTTTTTAAATTTAAAATCTTTTTTTTAATGAGGAATCTTTGTTTACAAATTTTCAAATTTTAGAATTTGTGTACATTAATTCTCTATAGAATGTGAGCACTCACAATAATGGCAAGTATGTCAATATTAGTAGTAATAGGAGTTAGTACCAAGGCATTAAGATTTGACATAGAAGTTGCAACATAATAGATTTCTAGGTCTCTTGCTCTCCATTTCCATCTAAATAAATTTTCTAGCATGCAAACTCCTAATACTTCCTCTATCATGGGAGTGGCCCCATCCACCTATAATGACAAGTATTAGCCATGCGTACTTTTAATATTCATTTATTAATTTGTTCCATTATCATTCATTATCCTTTCATGATCAATATTTGTTTATAGCCACAACCCCTTATTGTAGGGTGATCCCACAAAACTGGTTTACAATTCTGGTGAGGAAGTAAAATTACAAAAAACACCCCCATGAAAATTTTTGGGTTTTGGGGGGTTTGAACTAACTTAGGGTCCAAAGGAAACCAATAAACGTTCACTCGAACCCCGCTTCGACTGAACCCTATTAAATGTTGAGTCCCACATATTTCTCATTTCTCGTAATAAAAAACAAAGGGAAACTTTGTAGAAAGGGGAGTTCGCTCGAACCTGGGCTCATTCAAACCCCCCCTTTCCCCCCTTTTCCCCCTCTAGCACCAAAAATCTCCAAAAATTTTCCCTTTGAAGCTCGAGTTGAGGATGAAAATGGAGGAGACTTCACAAACCCAACTGAATGATGGTAGTTCTCAGAACGAGCTATCCAATGAATATAATTTTAATATGTTTCAAATGATTTTATTATGTATTTATTTTTTTAGTTTTATTAAACATAAGTTTTTCACCGAAAATCAAGCTTTATGTTTTGCACATGTGGAAAAATAGAAAATTATCAAAATAAAATTTTGAAAAATATGTGCAAGCTAGGTATTGATGTCCTCGATCCAGTAAAAAAAATATTGAATTTCAATGAACATACAAAAGAAGTTATGTTGTATACGGTCCACCTATGTTTGAATTGTAATTTGTTTGACTTCAAAACTTGATTAAGGAAAAAATATTCAATAAAACACTATGAAACCAAATGAAAGGATTAGATATTATAGTTACAAATCTAAATTCAAAAAAAATAGAGTTTTATCCTTCATAGAAAAAAATCTATGTTGTATATGGTGAG
>VDFB02296097.1:0-55516 GCA_007258455.2 Sequoia sempervirens
AACACCAAGTGATCTAAAAATAGTAAATGCTCCTCCCTTTTAGGATAGTGACACCTTATCTACTAGTTAGTTATTAATTAAACTAACTTTATTAGCCTAATAAAGCGTAATAAAAGTGTAGGAAAAACTTAAAACTAAGAGAAAAATAAATATCCCACTAGGGAAATAAAAACCTACACTAACAATTCTCATGTTGGAACCATGCAAGAAATCTTTGTTTGGAGTTGCCCTTTTGTCTAGATTGATGTCTATCAAAGTTGTTTGTTTTGTAAGACATGTCTCCAATGCTCATATGATATTGTTGTTCTTTTTGTTTCGGAGTTGAGAGATTTATCAGACCTTAACTTTTAGAGAAAAATTGGGGACTCCAATCCCTAATGGTTCTTTGAGAGATTCAATCTTAGGTTATCATTGTGATAACATGCATGTTTTACCACATAGTTGTCCAATGGACTAGCATTTATACAATATTGTTGTAATCTCTTTTATAAATATTATTGATGTGAAAGAAAATATAACTCAAGTTTTGAAGAATCCCTTAAAAATGCTACAAATATAGACAACACATTCAATTGCTAGTAAGCTAGTTATTACCCATACCTATAGGGGTATCCATTTTTTCATAGCAAGAACTCAAATTCAACAGTGGACATCTTTGGCTTTTTCTTTTAAAATTATGTTAAGAAAAATAACAACAAAATTTATTTGAAACCCTAAATGGTGTGAAGGTTTCACATGAAAAATAAAAATATGGATATCAATATAGTAACTTGCCTATGCTTATATACCCTTAAAGAATGAGAAAATGAAAATAAAGATAATGTTGTAGAACTTATTCCGTAAAGCTAAAACTACTCATCTGTCAAACTCCTCATATAAGAGAAATACATCTTAGAAGTTTTAGAAGCCTTGAACATGCTAAAAAAAACTTTAATTAACATGGCATTAATGTTGTTAAATACCATAAATTACAAAAAAAATTACTATAGAATTAGTTTGGTATATGCTATGCCTAGGCATAGTTTGACACATGACAATTCTTACAAAGTTCGACTTCAATTTAGAAACCCCTACATTTTAAAAGGTGCAGATGGAGCTGGTATAATATATTTAGCAAATGCAACACTCCTTGGAAGAGGAAATGTTGCACAAAGCATCCATTTCCCAGGTGCAACAAGGCGAACACGATGCATATCCATAGCACTTAGAGTCTCACCCAATGCATTCTCTATGCACTGAATCAAGGTAAAATCCAATTGCACTAGTAAGCATAACACCATCTTATAATAAACATGTAAAGTCAAGTACGCATCTACATTATATAATGATACATGCAAAAAAACTTAAATGATGAAAAGACTTTCAGTAGAAGACAAATTGCCTATAACCAACCTCAAGAAAATCTGACTCTGGACTAGATGCCTTAGAAAATCCATATACATGGATTGTTGGTAAAGGTAGGTGCATATCCCTGTGTTCGTCTTTAAATGCACCCCTGAATGCACCTGAAATGCCAACAAATTCTTTCAATGTTTTCAGATATGAACGTCTATAGCTGCAAATCTAGAATTCTAATATAAGAATATTTATAAATGTATATCCAATATGAAATCAAATCAGATCTGTCAATTGCCTTTATGTTTTGAAGAAATGCTCATTGCTTAGATCAGTCACAAACTAATCTCAGTGCTTTAATACCTAATTCCTATCAGATACTTTGGGATCTGATTATAAGAAGTTTGCTGTCAGAAATTTACAAGAACAAATTCTCTACAATTAGGGAAAAATTCTGGAAAACAAGCTCATGGCTTTTCTGCATTTACAAAAATCCTTAAGGTCCTATTTGTGCACAATGACCTGGCTAAATTAACACTTGCAATTGACATATTTTGTTCTTGTTAATTTCTTTATAAATTTTCAGCTTTATAAAAATGAGTAGTTGTGGTTATATTCTTTTATATTTTCTAGTCCTTTTATTCATAGATATATAAAACCACCGTATGTAGTAACCTTTCTTCAGTTACATGGAGGCCAGTAAACCAAGGCCCAAAACATATTAATTGGCAATTTTAGTTCAACCAACTATTAACCATGGATCTAAGAAAAGCAAAAAGTCGAAAATTCTGAAAGATCTTAGATCTCAAGATCTGATATCCAAAACAGACCAACTTCACATTACAATGGGAATGGAGCAGAACCAATTTTTTTAAAATTTTTGCCAGGTGCACAACAATCACGAAGCACCGTTAGGGTTAGTTCAATCAAACCAGCATATACAAATAACTCGTTGCCAAGAATGCGCACTCAATCTCAACAAGAGAGAGGCTGTCATATGGCAAGAGGATCGTCAGTACATTAATCAGAACTGCAACTGGAAGTAACTCTAACCAAGAATGTGTCCAAGCTGGACGAGCATATGGTCAGAGGATCTCTACCACTACAAATGCTGAAAGTAAACTCAACACCCAGAATGTGCTTTCAAACCCGGAGTGGGGATGGAGCTACCATAGGGCGGAGATGCTAAGAACTACCATGCAATTCAAATGTAAATAGGCGGCAAGCCAGCCTCTTCCACTTATCCAGTGGGTATTACAAAGCATGAAGGGAAGATAAGAAGAATGCTGATAGTACTACTGTTCAGCTTACAATATGATAGAAAATGCCTGCCAGGAGCATAAGATAAGAAGGTCTAACAATGCTGCAATAAAGTTTAATGTCCTCTCAATGCTCACAGTGACTTCCCTCCCAAACCCAACTCAAATGATGGACTTTAAGCAAATTGATATAACTAATCATGGACTAAAATTACTTAACCAGCAATACAGAACCCAATTGAAAAGCTCACAACTCACTCATTTCTTAACCAAAAGACCTCAAATCAAATGCATTACCTCCCTAAGATGAAGGCATCCAAGTTACATCAAAGAACCCACTCAAAAAGCTTGATATTAATATTTAGACACATTCCAAGCTGCTCCAGAGATGGTACGGCTCTAAGAGGGGCGACTTGTTGTAGATAAAATCATAGAGACCTTAGAAAAATCTGCAAACTTGTATAAAGGGGCGCCCCAAGAGGTTAGGCAAATATATGCAATACCCAGAACCAAAATATTTTTATTTTCAAATGTATGAATGAAACTACAGATCAGCCATGATATCAACAACTCCAGATTTTTGATATAATATGCTAGAAACTGAACTAAAATGCAAGCAAATGCTACAAAGCAAACCTCACTACAAAAATCCACTCAACTACAACTATCTCATCACTAGTTGCTATCTTTCAAGCAAGAAGCAATGCCAAAGCTAGGAGGCATACATTCCTCGAAGCAGTCCCAGTACCATTCCGGCAGCATAACATTAGCATAGACAGAAGATGATCCAAAAGAATAGAGCCTCTTTTATAGGCCGAAGAGACTCGAGAGAGCTTCTAGAAAGTGCCTAATTCAAGCTGTTTTAAAGTTTCTTTGACCAGACTCCTTCATCAAATGGCGTGCCTTCCTTGAGAAATAAATCCACTTCTCTTTTTTTTTTTTAAATAAAAGTAATGTAAAAATCTTCCAGTAAGTCCGCGCCATGAGCAATTATAGACTTTAGAAATAAAATATTTCTTCATGAGAAAAATACCCCTCAAGGTCCCCTTCTTTAAAAACTTAAAGTCATATTATAGGACAAGGGTTATTTATAAAATAAAACATTGTGTCTTTAAAATGCTTGTTTCTCCAAAATGAACCCCTTAAGCCAAAAATCGAGAATTACTTGATAGTACTTGAGAAGAGGAAAGGATTAGTTTGGTGCTAAGCTGGACCAGCTGCTAAAAGAAATAGAATTTACTAAAATAGTAAATTCAGAAGTTACTCGAATGCAATGCATCGCCACCCATTCTGAAACTCTCTGAGAAACCAGGAGAAGAATCCATGGAAACCAAAGATTCCAAACTCAAGGTGTAGCCATCGCCAACTTACTAAAAGATAGTAAGTGATGCGGAAGGTTAGCATGGTGCATGTCATACCTCGTGAAGCTCTCGAGAAACCCGGAAGAGTCAAGATCGAATAGCCCAAGCTCCAACATGTAAAACCCTTAGATCTTCAAAGAACTCATAGCGGTAGGAGCCTAGTGCAGTCTCCTAGTGTAGCACACTGGGAAAAGGCCATCAATCACTGAAAGGTGCAGTGCTAAAAATGGGGACATTACAATCCGCCCTTCCCAAAATTGCTTATCCTCAAGCAATACCATCACAACTCTAGAAAAATAAAGACTGATCCATACCAAAACAAGTATGATCCCAGGTTCCCAATTCCATCTCAGGAAAGACCCACCATGCTGATGCTGCACCACTTTGATCACATAAGTGAAAACATCATGCCAATGCTGCACTAACCTTCCTTGTAACCCCAAAGTGTTACCATCCATGATACTCAAACTGAAAGATCTTAAAGGACTGAGATCAATATCATGCAACCTCTCATGTCCACGATGCCCCAAATTAACAGTATCAACCACACCACTGTTAATCATAATTCTTGGCAAGAAGAAAGATAGGATACTCAACTCAAAATCAACCTCCTCAGTATACCTCCACATGGTAATAAACGAAGCCCTGATAGCAAAGGTGACATCTTCAAATCTTCTTGCAAAGAGGAAAGCAATCCTTTGCAAGAGCTCAACAAACTCATACTCATGTCTCCTAATGGAGCTACTATGCCTCATTTGAATTATACTGATACCACCATGAAGACTACAAAAAACTCTCATAGTTCCAACCTCATGAGTCTTAGAATGATGAATCAAAGCAAGTGGTAGTTCGCTGTCCTGAACCAACAATGAGAGAGAACTATCAAAGTTACCATCACAGCCCTCCATAAGATGAACTCCGAGAATAGGGTAAGTGTGAAGGAACAAATGATTGCTGCTGATCAAGGCTGAGGTCAGCGTAGTGTAGTCAAATTCAAGAGTTCTACACAAAGGAAAACAACAATACCACTCAAATTCCCTAGTGTGAGCATGTGAGATGACTGTCGAGCTGCAAGGTAACACCTCCAAAGTGGCAGGAGAACAAACTTGAGCAATGTCCAAATGAAAACTATCACCCATTAGGCAATAAGTGATGAACCAACTCTCCTGAATGAGAGTAACTCCCCATGTAAGGTGGCTGGTTTGCCTCCAACCAGCAAGCTCATGTCTCAAAATCTACCCTTGTCTTAGCCAAAAATCACTCCCAAGAGCAACCGATCATTCATCTCTCCAATCCATACTCAAAATTTCTCTCCAATCCATTTGTTGATGAACAAGCGGAACCATCAAGTGGCTGGAAAAGAAGGGAACAACATCAACAAATCTGAAAATTTGATCCTTATTCCTCCGAAAGTCCTTTCCATATGTAATAAACTCTATCAAGCCAAATTGAGGATCCCAAATATGGATACCCAACTGAAGATGATTTCCAACGTACTGAAAAGAAAACTCAATACATTCCCAAATGTTAGTCAAAACCAAGTGCATACTCATGAATCCCGGAAACCAATTCTTGATAGCGCTCACATCTGTGGAACATGAAACAAATGTTGTCTTCAATCCAAACTCCAAAAACGGACTAGTTTGAGCCCAAACATCATTCCACCCAAGGGATATATTGTCAAGAGTGCCAACACCGGTTTTAGGTCTGCTCTTCCCCCATTCCTCATGAGTAGTAGATCTGAAATCATCACTCCTTGCTGCTGTAATGAAGTTACCAGCAGCTACCACAACTTGTCTCATCAACATCTTGATGTCATAGATGTTGAAATTACCTTGCTTCGACACCTCCCATATGGAATCTTCACCCTTGAGCCCACTTATGCATTCATTACTAATCAACAGACGTGGCACTTCCTCATGGAGTGATATCAAAGCATCCAAGCACTGGAAACCATGCTCAGTCTCATTCTCCATTTCATCTTCCATCTCATAGAGAGGATTGTCATAATCTTCCTCATCACCTTCTTCAAAGAGAGGATTGTCAAAAACTTGAAAGTTATTCCATCCATCTTGTTGATCCAAATCTGCACTTGTAACTTCAGTCCTTCTTGTGAAACCTTCAAGGTCAAACTCTTCTCGAAGACTATCAAGCTCACAAATTACTTGCTTGATTTCTTCGGCTTTATGTGCATTCTCTTGCTTTGTGAAAAATTTGAAATCAACAAACTGATTTTCTACCTCCATTAATGCCATTTGAGTTTCTTCCAGCGTAGCTCTTGTTGATTCAAACTCCAGATAAAGTTCATCAAACTTCCTCTCTCTATCTTGAAAAGCACAAATGGTCTTCTCTGCAACTTCAATGGCACGATCACAATCTTCAACCAAGTGCATGTACTCAGACTTCAAGGTTACCGAAGAGTTTCTGATAAGTTGCAGATTAGGAAGAGCAACTTCATCTTTCACTCCTCTTTGTCTCTCTTCAAGTTGAGCCTTCCAGTACAACTCTTCAACCATGCCAAGTGTGTGATCAAATAGGGATAGAGCTTGCACTTCCTTGTCAACGGACACCTTGAAGTATCTATCCCAATCAAGAAAATTCAAAGATAGTGAACTGCTGATAGGCTGCAACTGAAAATCAGAACCTTGTCCCTTGTCTTTGCTGCCCTCATTGCAGCTCCAACATTCTTGTTCTTCACCATTGACTAGTGGAGGATGCTCATTGTCATAAAAAGCATCATACTTCACAAATTCTTCGACCCCAAGTTTGCAATCAGCTTCTTGAATTGGTAAATCAGCCTTGTGTTCTAAAACCACTTTAAACCTTTCTTCTTCAAGAGCCATAAGGTCTTCTAGCTCTTCATCCACCTCACCATCTTCTTGATCAAAGGCTATGACAGCCCCTAACTCGAACAAAGAATCATTGAATGTTGTTCTGAAAGTTTCGGGAGTAACAACATCCTCCTTGGTGGCTGCAACCAACTTGACGTGGTCACCATGGAGTTTTTCAGAGAAAGCTTCTTCATCAAAAACAACTTTTCCTTCTGTGGCCTTCTCATAACTTCCAATGCAATCTGATTTTTGATCTTCATCTGGATCAAAGGGAAATTCATCCCACAAAGGTTCTTTATCATACCTTGGTGCCAACCAACCGGGATCCCAAGCGGTAAAAGGCTGATTGTTTTGATCAAAAGGAAAGTACTCTTCATGCTCCTCTTGGAGTGTTGAGTCTTTGAATAGGTCACCATGTAACTCACTTGAACTGATTTCTTCATAAGTCCTTCTCTCCAAGGGCTTAGTTTGATGATCAAACCCACGTTCACCCAAGTCACCAATGTCATAGTGAAGCAAAGAATCTTCAATGTTAGCTGTTTTGAAAACTTCGTCCCTTTTTCCTTCAATGTAACCACCATCTATAGGTATATTTCTGATCTCATCTTTAGTAATCATATGCATACTAAAAAGGTCTCCTTGATCACTTGTCATAATTTCTTCTTGTGAAAACTCTTGAGGAGTTTGGACAGCAACAAGAGGAAAACTATCCATCACCAAATCTTCAACACAAGGTGGTACAATCCTATTGGAATCATTACCAACATTATCACTTTGGCAATGGTCATGGGCTGATTCAAAGGCACCAACAGTATTTCCTTCTACTTGCTCTTCTTCAGCAAACTCATCCCATACAACAGTCCTACTGAAATCTTCTGTGAAGCCCTTAGCTTCAAGACCTTCATAGGTTGAATCCTTATTAGGACTCAAGACTGTGATGTTCTTTTCACTGAGCTGATCATCATCACTTCCTATTACATGCAAGTCAAGGGAAGTATTATGGGGCTCTACCCTTAACTCCTCATCTGCCAAGGTATCTTTATCAAGCTCACGATCATTCTTATGTGACATGTGCACCTTTCTATCCCGACTTTCAGACTTAGCATAAATCTTTCTGATTCCCCACCTTATGTCAGGATCCTTCATTAGCGTAAACAGTTCTTGCATTAACTCAAGTAAAGACTTCTCTGTAGTCATCTCTCTCTGTACGTAGTGTCTGGTATCTCTGTCACTCATCTGACAATTAAATCATTGACTACTTTCACAGGATGGCAGGATCTTGGCTCTGATACCACTGAAATATCCCGAACCAATTTTTTCAAATTTTGCCAAGTACACAACAATGCAGAAGCACCCGTTAGGGTTAGTCCAATCAAACCAGCAGTTACAAATAACTCGTTGCCAAGAATGCGCACTCAATCTCAACAAGAGAGAGGCTGTCATATGGCAAGAGGATCGTCAGTACATTAATCAGAACTGCAACTGGAAGTAACTCTAACCAAGAATGTGTCCAAGATGGACGAGCATATGGTCGGAGGATCTCTACCACTACAAATGCTGAAAGTAAACTCAACACCCAGAATGTGCTTTCAAATCCGGAGTGGGAATGGAGCTACCATAGGGCGGAGATGCTAAGAACTACCATGCAATTCAAATGTAAATAGGTGGCAAGCTAGCCTCTTCCACTTATCCAGTGGGTATTACAAAGCATGAAGGGAAGATAAGAAGAATGCTGACAGTACTACTGTTCAACTTACAATATGATAGAAAATGCCTGCCAGGAGCATAAGATAAGAAGGTCTAACAATGCTGCAATAAAGTTTAATGTCTTCTCAATGCTCACAGTGACTTCCCTCCCAAACCCAACTCAAATGATGGACTTTAAGCGAACTGATATAACTGATCATGGACTGAAATTTCTTAACCAGCAATACAGAACCCTATTGAAAAGCTCACAACTCACTCATTTCTTAACCAAAAGACCTCAAATCAAATGCATTACCTCCCTAAGATGAAGGCATCCAAGTTACATCAAAGAACCCACTCAAAAAGCTTGATATTAATTTTTAGACGCATTCCAAGCTGCTCCAGAGATGGTACGGCCCTAAGAGGGGCGACTTGCTGTAGATAAAATCATAGAGACCTTAGAAAAATCTGCAAACTTGTATAAAGGGGCGCCCCAAGAGGTTAGGCAAATATATGCAATACCCAGAACCAAAATATTTTTATTTTCAAATGTATGAATGAAACTACAGATCAGCCATGATATCAACAACTCCAGATTTTTGATATAATATGCTAGAAACTGAACTAAAATGCAAGCAAATGCTACAAAGCAAACCTTGTTGAATTTTATGATCAGATGTAAATGCACAGAAAATTAATTTGAAATCAGACAAATAACACAGCATATACCCTGGGAAAACCCTCCTCTTGAGGGAGAAAAACCCAGCAACAAAGATCTCTCTTATATTTGATGCAACAGTGTCAATTTTACAATTTACAATAAGGTCTAACTCAAGACCGATATACTGCACCTAGCAATATGGAGTGACAGATAATGACGTGATAAATCACACCTGGCAAATGACAGATCTGGCACTGTATGATCTTCAAACTGAGATAGATCAACACTGTGAATGTTTGCCTTTGTATTCTGAACTCGCACCTTGCATAATATATTCACACTTGAGTATATTGCAAAGCTGAAGAGTATAACATCAATCTGTACCTTATATTCACATTTGATATCACCAAACTGATGTATTTGCTCCTGAATATTGGAAAGGTTCGCACTTGATTGATTTGATGTATTCGCTCAGATAAGTTCACACTTGAAGATCTATTCGCCCTTGATGTATTCGCTCAGATAAGTTCACACTTTGCAGATCTATTCGCCCTTGATGTATTCGCTCAGATAAGAATAACCGAACTTAGCTGATGTGTGCTTTTTCAATGGACGAAACAGAAGTATTTATATATATCTTAGAAAGGTCACATCTCTTCTTATCATAAGGTCGGCCAAAGTAAAAATGACAATTACAATTCAATGATGTCGGCCTTAACATAATCATGAACAATATAAGATAGGTCGGCCTTATAAGAGATTGCCTATCTAATTGAAGTCGGCCTAGTTGGCCTTGATAAATGTTCACACCTCTTCACAAGAGGTCGGCCACCTTATGAATATTGGATATCTTCTAATAAAGGATAAACATCAATTTCTTTTATGTCGGCCCAAGGTACAAAACAATAAAGTAAATTGAATAGCCAACGGCTATAAATTCAATTTAAGACTTTCTCGAAAGAAGAGAGCTGGAAGGATCAACCGAAGCTGCTATAACATTAACACTCCCTCTCAGCTAGGGAGAGAACTTCCAGCTGAAGACAAATCATCTACCACCATTGCCTGCAATCAAATATAAAAGAGAGATATATATCACCTCAATGTAATATCAACCATCACATCGTTAAGTACTAGTGTTCATCACTTGCGTGATGGTGTCACCTCAATGTGACTTTCACCATGGCTCTCCCAGAGGGTGAAACACAAGTACAGAAAGATCATCACGGACTCTCTCACGTGATATTGTCATGGAGTCACACACATGACATCCACCATGACTCAGCTCAGAGGGCGGAAACGAGGGCTTTCACCTCAAGTTCTTCCACAAAAGAAGATGCACATCAAGGATTTCACCTCAGGAACTTCTCTCACAGAGAAGAACCCATTAAGCAAGGCCCACCGACACCGACTCATACTCACCAAGGCTGATTCTCCACCATACCCGCTTGTCTCGAAGTAATAATTTAACTTTACCTCAAGCAGAGGCTTGTGAGAATAACTGCTGCCTCAAGCCATCGCTAAGTAATGTACTTCAACTGCATAGCCTTTCAGAAAGTACCACACTTCCTCATATAGTGGTACTTGATCTCAACATGCTTGGTTCTCACAAGGAAACATGATTGACAAAGCTTTACATCACTCGACATCAAGCAATGAATAATGATGGGCTCCATTGCTTGTCCAAACAATCCTGCAAGGAGCTTACGAAGCCACGCTGCTTCTCGAGTTGCCATGCAAGCTGCAATATACTCAGCCTCTACTGTACTCAATGCTACAGAAGACTGCTTCCTGCTGCACCAGGAGATCATAGCAGAACCCAAACTGAAGCAACATCCAAAGGTGCTCTTCCGATCAGTGACACACCCCGCCCAATCAGAATCAATGAAACCAAGTAACTCCAAGTCTGCATCTGAAGTATACCTCAACCCATATCCAACTATGCCACGCAAGTATCTCAGGATATGTTTAGCTGCAACAAGATGTATCTGTCTCGGATCACACATAAACTGGCTAAGTGCACTCACTGCATAGCAAATATCAAGTCTAGTGTTAACTAGATACATCAAGGATCCAATCAGCTGTCTGTACAACGTAGGATCCACCAAATCTGAACTAGCTGCAGCAAGATTACCATCTTCTTCAGGCTCAGCAGGCTCCCTCTAAATCTTCAGGCACTTGCATCAACCTTCTAACCTCTTCGTCCAAGATTGCCTGCAACACTTTGACTTAGATAAATGTTTTCCAGTGCACACCTTTGGTACTGAAGAGAGTTCAGAATAGTCCTCCTCGACCTCATCTCAGATCTCACTATTCTGAATAGGTTTGCGGAGCTACCAATGACTAATCCAGAAGACAATCTTGAGCAATTATGATCTCAACAACTGAAGGGATCCTCTAAGGGTTTAGCACCGAGCCTTTTTTTAATACAACAATCTTCACTTCTTCTTAGAGAGTTACAAGACTCCCTCTTGATCCTTGCTCCAAAGATTGCAAAGATGACTTCTGGAAGTGAGCTCCCTCTGGCCATCAACTCAGTCCCAAGGCTGCTTGATTATTTCTTTGGTTGGCATGACTTTCTCACAAGATGCCTCAAGCTTTTCATCATTAAGCAATTTCTCATCACCTTCTTGCTCCTGCAAGCATTTTAGAGAGAGATTACTTAACAGTTTGTAATTACCCAAAGAAATAACAAGACTGGAATCATACAAAGTTTACAATCACAAGTTATAACATGAATACATAAGAATTTATGCACAATGTTAGAACATGAATAAATCAACCTGAAGGAGAAGTATATCAAAAGATCAAACTAGAGGGTTAAAGGAACTTATCTCTATAAGATTTGATATAGCTCTTTCGTTCATTCATTTGTTTGCTCCTCTCGAGAGTGCCTAACTCTGCACAATAAAAGAATAATCTGCACAGCTGCAGATTTCTTGAATGCATTAAACGGTTGGCATGTAGAATCAACTCTCCCAAGAGTTCAAGATTCTATCACAACACATGCATTGGAGAAGGGTATCGATGTGATCAACCTATCACAACATAAGGATACCAATCTCTTCTCTTTTGCTGATTTTTATCTCAAAGACATACATCAAAGGATTTACATGATTAGTCTAGATCAACTCACAATAGATAATTTGAAGTATTCAAAGAATCTTTGACCTAGAAATCACAAATTAAGAGAAGTAACAATCTCCTTATACTAAACACACAATGTCCAAGATACAACAAATAAAGAATACTTGTTTATACTGTAAGATACGCTGATTTTAAGCACAGATCAACATGCAACTTTTACGGTTTGAACACAGGCCCATGATTCAAAATAGAAATGTGATTTCAACAAAACACAGAATACTTATCTTCCTTAATATTCTGATAAATGCAATTATTGAACACGGTATGCTGTTCTTATACTCAGATCAATCCACAGCCTTCATGACTCGAGCACAGACTCATGACAAGGTTAAATTTGAACAAGGCCCATGACTGCTCAAATTTACAATGCACTCCGTTTCCAACTGCAATCCACTAGGTTATGCAACATGCTTACTAGCAATACCCAAATTGTTAGAGATAGATAGGATCATCACTCGAAAGACTTTATCAGATCTGCACAACTGAGATTCACATAAAGGAATATAAACAAAGAAAGGAACCAAATACTTATCTCTATTTGATTGCAGCCTTTTGATTTCAACCCTTGGCAGCACAATCTGACATAGTTGAGCTCTTGACTTCCATAATCATGTGCTTTTAGATAACAGATCCCGGAAGGTGAGATTACCGCATATAACTCTCTGATCTCAGATTGCTAACAATATGACTCAAGTAAACTCATGAAGAGAGCCAAGATGATGCGCTCCTTTCGAAAATTTTGTAGATGACCAAAGAATGCATCCCGCACAGAAGTATTCTACTTGCTCAAGTAGAAGACGTTAGATCTGACTTTGAATTATATTTCAAGATCTGATCGGATCTTTCCACAGACCTGCTCTGATACCATGTTGAATTTTATGATCAGATGTAAATGCACAGAAAATTAATTTGAAATCAGACAAATAACACAGCATATACCCTGGGAAAACCCTCCTCTTGAGGGAGAAAAACCCAGCAACAAAGATCTCTCTTGTATTTGATGCAACAGTGTCAATTTTACAATTTACAATAAGGTCTAACTCAAGACCGATATACTGCACCTAGCAATATGGAGTGACAGATAATGACGTGATAAATCACACCTGGCAAATGACAGATCTGGCACTGGATGATCTTCAAACTGAGATAGATCAACACTGTGAATGTTTGCCTTTGTATTCTGAACTCGCACTTTGCATAATATATTCACACTTGAGTATATTGCAAAGCTGAAGAGTATAACATCAATCTGTACCTTATATTCACATTTGATATCACCAAACTGATGTATTCGCTCCTGAATATTGGAAAGGTTCGCACTTGATTGATCTGATGTATTCGCTCAGATAAGTTCACACTTGAAGATCTATTCGCCCTTGATGTATTCGCTCAGATAAGTTCACACTTTGCAGATCTATTCGCCCTTGATGTATTCGCTCAGATAAGAATAACCGAACTTAGCTGATGTGTCCTTTTTCAATGGACGAAACAGAAGTATTTATATATATCTTAGAAAGGTCGCATCTCTTCTTATCATAAGGTCGGCCAAAGTAAAAATGACAATTACAATTCAATGATGTCGGCCTTAACATAATCATGAACAATATAAGATAGGTCGTCCTTATAAGAGATTGCCTATCTAATTGAAGTCGGCCTAGTTGGCCTTGATAAATGTTCACACCTCTTCACAAGAGGTCGGCCACCTTATGAATATTAGATATCTTCTAATAAAAGATAAACATCAATTTCTTTTATGTCGGCCCAAGGTACAAAACAATAAAGTAAATTGAATAGCCAACGGCTATAAATTCAATTTAAGACTTTCTCGAAAGAAGTGAGCTGGAAGGATCAACCGAAGCTGCTATAACATTAACAAACCTCACTACAAAAATCCACTCAACTACAACTATTCATCACTAGTTGCTATCTTTCAAGCAAGTGCCAAAGCTAGGAGGCTACATTCCTCGAAGCAATCCAACATCATTCAGCATAACATTAGCATAGACATAAGATGATCCAAATGAAGAGAGGGAGCCTCCTTTTATAGACTGAAGAGAAGACTCCAGAGGCTTCTAGAAAGTGCGCCCTAATTCCAAGCTGTTTTTTAGGTTTAACTTTGACCAAGACTCCTTCATCAAAATGGCGTACCTTCCTTGAGAGATAAATATCACTTCTCTTTTTTTTAAAAATAAAATATAAAATCCTCCAAAGTAGGCGTCCACTTTCCCTTGAGCAATTATAGACTTTAGAAATATAAAAATATTTCTTCATGAGAAAATACCCCTCAAGGTCCCCTTCTTTAAAACAACTTAAAGTCATATTACTAGGACAAGGGGTTATTTTATAAAATAAAACATTATTGTCTTTAAAATACTTATTTCTCCAAAATGAACCCCTTAAGCCAAAAATCAGAATTACCCAATGAACTGCCAGAAGAGGAAAGTTGACGGAGCTGGTGCTGACTGGACCACTGCTAAAAATAGAATTTACTAAAAATAGTAAATTCAAGAAGTTGCTCAGAATGCAATGCATGCGCCACCATTGCGAAACTCTCTGAAAACCCAAAAAGAATCCGCAAACCAAAATTCCAAACTCCAAGGTGTAGCCGTCATAACTTACTAAAAATAGTAAGTCCGGAAAGGTTGCCCGACGCAATTGCATGTCATACCTCAGCGAAGCTCTCAGAAAACCCAGAAGGAATCCAAGATCCGAATAGCCCAACTCCAACATGTAAACCCTTGAATCTTCAAAAGAACTCACCAAGCAGCCGGAAACCCTAATTTTGTCTCTAATTAGCCAACAGCACACCGGGAAAAGGCCATCAATCACTGAAAGGTGCAGTGCTAAAAATGGGGACATTACATACAATTTGTCAATTTTAGTCTGAAATTCTACAATGAGAACTCATTCTAAGTGATACATTTTCAATATATTTCTAAGTAACACTTATATTAATTTTCAATACCTTTTTATGTCAACACTTATGGGGTCATTTGTTCTCATTTCATTAGTTCCCAAGCCTGATGCATTTCAGCTACCTCAAATACTATGGCTTTATTACTTGTGGCATGTCTTTCAGCATCCAAAATATTACGCAATTGATAACAAAGAAGCATTGGCATCAAGGGGAGATCACAATTCAACACACTGTACTAACTGATTTAGACAGGGATATTATAAGATGATGAAATCTTCACTTAATCATGAGAGAGGTTGCTGAAAGCCAAGGGATTTTTGTGGTGTTGGTGACTTCTCTGTATAGAAATACTCGTGTTTCATAGGTGGCGTTGTAATGTCCCCGTTTTCGGTCACGTCAACAACGTAATTAGCTCCGGCTTTCTCAGTGACGTTAGTTGTGTCAGAGGGGATGTTTGATGTTCCTGATAAGTTCTTGTGTATTTTGGCACCTTCAAATGTCACCTCCAAATGGTTTTTGTATTTTCCGCATTTTCAGTTGGTTGTGTGGGAAATATTTAATGATTAAATAATTAATTGTAAGTTGTTGAAAAAACATAAATTAAAAGGCAACTTATTAATTATTTATTAATGTGAGTTTAAAGCGACTGAAGTGCAGGAAAAGTTAATTAATTTAATTAAGTCACTTTTCGGTGAATAAGGATATTTTTAACAAGGGAATTAAATTAAAAGTAAATATTGGAATTTCAAGAAAGGGGTGTGCAAGTTACGGAAGAAGGAATTATAAGTATTTTGGAGTTCATTTGTTAACATGCTAGAGAATTTTAGAGAACAAGTAATTACTGGTTGAACAAAGTTCACCAAAAAGATTTGTGAGGACGAAATCCTTCACAGAGGACATCGGCTGCGGAAGTGGAAGATCTTTCCTGGCTGATTTGCAGGTGGTTTCATGTAGGAACTACAAATAGGTTTCATTGTTGGTTTCTCAGAATGGATTAAAGGAGTTTATTTTCTACAATTTTGTGAGGTCTTGCTTGGCAAGACAATATTGTTAGTTTTGGTTGTAGTGGGCTGGAAGATATGCTATATATTAGTCTCAGAGTCTACAGGAAATATATATATTTGTATATATTGTAATATCCCTTTCCTAAGGTTTTCGGTTTTTAAGAGGATTCCGTATAGATTTAAAATTTCCAAGAAAAAAGAATAATGGGCAATGAAACTGTTTTTTTTAGGTTAATAGTTTTCATTAAGGCTTGCAGGGTTCAAACACTATTAGCACCTCTTCTTGAACAACTGCCGCTATTTCATGTAGTGTGTTGGCATTGTTAAGGGCTGCCGTGGGAAATGCATAGTTATCCAAGGCGTTGAAATCTATTTAAGTTTTGCAAATATTGTGGTGACTTGATTATTTCTTTGCTTTTATGATTGGTTATTCAAATTTAAAGAACAATACTCAGTAATTGAAATCAAAAATATATATTATGGTAAGTTATCTATTTGAATTGAATGAATTGGTTCATTAGATTTATTTCAGTAATTATTTCCAATAAAAAAATATTATTTTTAAAAATAAGATTATTTTTTTGTTAAATTACTAGACATAAAAAGAAGTTTCTAAAATTTAGAAAATTAAGCATGAAACAACATATCTCTTAAGATTTATTTGAGTAATCTTTTCTAATAAAAATATTTATTATTTTTAAAAAGCTACACATAAAAGAAGTTTCTAAAATTTATAAGATTAAGTATGAAAGAACTTTCTTAAATTTACTATTTAATATGTTTCTAAATCAATATATTTAAAAGATAAAAAATGCAATACTTTTAAAAAAATTGGAAATATTTCAAAAAGGAAAAATCATTAATATTCTATTTTATTCAAAACTAAATATTATAAACTGAAGATTTTACTCAAGATTTAATTGTACAAAATATAGCAACTTAAATATATAGTCTAATAATAGACGCCTCGATAATGGTAACTCTCGTCATATTATATATATATATATATAATATCTGTATGCTAGTTCTATATAGATTATTTGAAATATATTATGCTAGTATAATCATACAAACAAATGGTGTTATCTTAATTGGCTTAGTCGACTCATCAGACGTGGATACAAGGCCACTACTTTCCAAGGCGTTGAAATCTCTTATTATTGGCTATGCAGACGTGGATGGGAGGTGAGTTTTAATGATTTGAAAACCTTATGGAGACCACAAAAGGGGAAGGTCATAGCCTTGAAGACTTAGTACCTTCGAATTAGATTGAAAATGAGAACATGGAAATTCAAAGGGAGTAAGGAAGAGTTGAGCCAACAGGTGTGAAGTTATACGCAACTTCCAAAGAAATAAGTCAGCGCATATCCTACGAAGGAGTTCATAAATTAAAAAGGACATCAAATATTCTTCAAATCTGCCATATCATTTCCATTATATCAGCCGTACTCTCATAGTGCTGCACCAAGTTAGCCGAGGGAAGAAAGGGTGAAGCTGCTTACTATCAAGAGGTCAGAAAGTTTTATTAATAACATTTCCAGGTTATTTGACTATATTATTTAGTACTGTACTATTCCAGAAAGCAGCAGTGTTTAACTTCTGTTATTCTGCTTTCCTGAGAAAATGTGTGAATACAATGGCTGCCACAATATTCAAAATATTTTATGAATGTTAAGTTTGATTTTGAATGAGAATTATGCTTGAAAAGGTCTCAATGAATTTCTCAAATGAGTTTACCTCAAAACTAGTTGTAAACAGCTATACACCAACTGTTTTAAAAAATGTCTACAAAATGACAGTACATAAAAATTGCAAAATTTTGGGGTGGTATTTTACAGGCATGCATGCTATTATTCAACATTAAGTTAATCTTGCTCTAGTGGGCTTACATACCATCAATATATTGGTGTATTGAAATATAAAAAATCACCATATTTTCTTTAACATTGATTTTAGACTGTTCTATTTAACTGATATATCACTAACAATTTAAGAACATGTAAAGCATTCTTCTTATGTTCTCTAGTGCTTAAACACATATTTGGTTCTACTTAAGTGATGCAAAAATCTTTAACCGTGATAAATAATTGAATGAGAACCATCTGTATGCTGGCTTGGGGAGGCATTTTCTCAGAGCAAGAAGAAAACGAGTGTATGCTTTACTCACTGACAATCTTGATTGTTGAACCAAGCAATTTGTGCTGAAACTTTAACTTTGGGAATTGAATCGGTTTTTGATGATTCCTTTGCCCACTTTATGGTAGAGGCTGATTCTAAGTCTTAGTTGATTCAAAAGATTCTAGAAAACAAGACTTCAGTTGCAGGTTGATTGATCTTTCAAAGTCCAGTAATATAATTGTTCACATCCATACTTCCATGAATTGAGTAGAAAATCACCTACACAAAGTACCCAGTTGAATCAAAGGCTAGAGTCACTGTTTAAGGTTATGAAGTAATATATGATGAAGAGGGCCAGAGAAAGTCGCGTTCATCTGCATCTTAGTAAATGTACATCTTGGAAATTCAATTACACCTGATGGATCTAATATTTTTTGTAGATATTCTAATTCACATATATACTAAGTTCCCAGTCCTGGTATGGGAACAGATACATGTTTGAGGTTCATGTATGCTGGTACAACATTTTTTTCACCCAGGTACAAGTTTGGATTCGTATACACACACACACAGTTATATAATATAATATTATATAAAAAAATATAAATATATTATATAGTATTTAATACCTACATTAATAATAATCAGAATCTATAAATATACAAATAAATTCATAATCTATAATCTCTACAGATAATATATTTTATATTATTTATATATGAACGAATGAATGACATTTACAATTCTGATTTATTTAGCACATTATAGACCGACATTTATGATTGTGATGTAAATGCACATCTAATGAAATATTACACCGATATTTATGCCGTTGACATTCCAATATTTATGCCTTTGACAGTCCATTATTTACACCAATATAATGCCACAGTCCTGATTTCCATTGCAAAATTGTTATATTTCAGTTTTCATGAGTTAATATTATGATTCTGTTTCCACAAAATTGTATACACAGACATTTACAACTCGAGAATAATAAATTGGCATCAATATGAGCCATTTTAAGTTTTGTAATATGTAGCCAGTTTTTGCAAAGTTTTCTTGAACAAGAGGCCTTATCTGGGATTATAGGCCAGACCCTCAGAGAACCAAGAACTGTCCCGGAATTGTACCCATATCAGAACCATATTTTGGAATATGCAAGCCTATATAGGCGAAATCTGTAACATAGCTTATATATTTACAACCCAATAGAGATCGGTCATTGTGTTGAAGATATGTCACTTTTCCTCCCTTGTCTTTTTTTCCCATTTACATGTGAAATTTAGACTGAGAACTCTAGAGAAATATTTCCATCACTGCCGCTAGACCTGATTCATAGATTTATAACTTAATAGATATTGAATATGTTGAGCACAATATGATACTGAGAGAGGGGGTGAATCAGTATCTATTAATCCTTTACTTCTCAAAATCCCTTGAAATACTCCACCTCAAATCCTTTGTTCGCTAAGTTAGGACCTCATTAATGAAATTGTCGATAGCCCCACTATCTGTAATATCCCCTTCTCAGCAGTGATCAGTGCAGTTGGCTGTTAGCCTATCCCGGAAGCTCGTAGGCTAGTCGGAAGCAGAAATTAGGGTTTCCTATCATCTAGGAGGATGTTTCAGCATTTTTCAGAAGCTTGCATATGGAGTTTTGGATTTTGGATTTCGGATTCTTTCTGGGTTTTCAGAGAGTTTCGCAATGATATGGCTTGCAAGGCATTTGGGCAACTTTTCAGGATTTACTAGTTTTAGTAAATTCTATTTTTATCAGTGTTTCAGTTGGCAGCAACACAAAGAGCTTTCCACTTCAGGCAGTAAAGTGAGTATTTTTGGTTTTGGCTTTAAGGTGCAATTTTGGGAGAAATTAATTATTTTAAGTTATAAAGGTTATATTTTCACTTTATAGCCCCCCATGGCCTAGTGTTATAACTTCATATTGTTTTAAAAAGGGGACTTGAGGGTGGATGCCTCATCTGGAGGCTATTTTAATATTTCTAAAGTTAAAAATTGCTCGAGGAGTTGGACGCCACTTTTGAGGAAGATATTATTTTAGTAATAAATCTTATTTCTCCCTTGAGATGGACGCCTACATGGAGGGAAAAAAGTGAATTCAAATTTAAATGTTTCCAGGGCAATTTGAGCACTATCTAGAGAAGCTAGAAAAGTCACCTCAAGCCTATAAAAAGAGGCTCTTGTTCATTCATTTATCATCCATGAAGAATTATATCGAAATGCTGCCAAAATGGTGACTGGTTTGCTTTGAGGAATGCATACCTCCTAGCTTGGACTTAGTTTCTTGCTTGAAAGATAGCAACTAGCTAAGTGAGAAGGTTGTTCTTTACTCAGAGGAACAGATTGAGCTTATTGTAATGGAGTCTTTACATGTTTACAGATTGAGCTTGGACTTTGGTGTGTCTGTCAGTTTACAGGTTGCTGATTTTGGTGTGGCTGAAGTAGGTTTTCATTCATAGCTCTTTAGGCGAATTTTGTTGGCTTTTGGGTATTGGCTCATTCATTTCCTTGGCTCAGGGCCTCCCTTTGTGCAAGTTTTGGTAATTATTTGTCGAGTCTTGAATTTTCAATAGCAGGTCGCCCCTTTTACCAGGTCGTACCCTTGTCTAGAGGTGTCTTGGGAAGCGTAGAAAATAAACATCTCCAATTTGCAGCAGTTTCTTAGTCATAGCTTGGTCGCCATCTTCCTAGGAGTCCTTTGCATTTGGTTTCATGTCATTTGGAGTAGTTATGAGTGAGCTATGAGCATTTTAGTGAGTTTCTTAGTTGCTGGTCTGTAGTTTTCAGTTTGTAGAAGTTGGAGTTTTTGGGGTGGTTTTTCATATCTAGCGAGTCTTTGAAGATTGCAGATCAAATAATAACATTTGCAGCTTCTTGGACAACTTAACCATTGGCTTCTTGCAAGATTTATTTTAATTGTAAAGTTGTTTTAGTGGTACTAATCAGCTCTATTTACATTCTACAATTTCCTATTGTATTCCCACTTTTAGTGGAAGAGACTAGCCTCGCCGCCTTGTTTACTTTCTGTTTAAGCATTATCATTCCCACCATTGGTGGAAGAGATAGGCCTCACCATTTTGCATATTGTAACTGGACCGGCTTGCCACACTTCTTTACTTTCAATACTTGCATTGCTGATCAGCTAAGTCATCAATTTACTTTTTGTACTTGCATTCATATTGCTAATCGGTTGTGCGGTCAAATCACTCCCGCTGAATAAGTGGTTGAGTTGCATTGTAATTTTCCAGCTTTTAGTTTACAAGCTAACGATCCCCGACGCCATTTGTTCACACCTCGCCTGTCATTGGGATCTTGGTGTACATTCTTGGTGTAGGGTTACATTTCTAGTGCTGGTTTTGGTTTTGCTAATGCTAACAGGTGAAATTGTTGAAGTTGTTGTTGCTAAAATTTGAAAAAAATATAAGGGGGTCATTTCAGTGGTATCAAAGCCATGATCCTGCCATCCTGTGACCAACAGAGTTCAATTGATAGATGAGTGATAGAGCCAATAGATACTACGCCAGAAGTTAGGTGAGAAATTAGCCATAGTCTCCATCAGTTCCAGAGGTAGATACATTTTTAGATGCTTTGAGAGAAAATAGTAAAGCAGTAGATACTGGTAAAGCAGTTGAAAACATGTCAAAAACTATTAGGCAGACCATGGATTAAACGGATGCTAGAATGGAAAAGAAATCTGATGGTATAATAGATATGATGTCGCGGTTGCTTGCAAGAATGGATCAGCAAGCGGCTCAAAATCAACCCCAAAATCAAAACAATAACATTGGAGAAACAGTGGTGTTAATAGTAACAATAATGCGGGGACCAATGGAAGAAACAAAGCTATTGGCCAACATGAGGCCACCTCTAGAGGTTCAACCACTAGACCTCTTTTCCCTGCCTTCACTCAGAGGGAAGAATCTTAGGCGGAGCCCGTGGTACCTTTTGCAGATGATGCAAGACAAGCCTACATGGAGTACGTCACTTTACCTCCTGATTTTAGAGACCAATGGTCCTTTGATCAGTTCATGAATCAAAGAAGCAGAAGGAATGGCGACAGAGTTGAAAACTGTGCTCCTATGGTTCCTAGAACAGATTATCAGCAAGCCCTCGGGAAGGTGACTTTGGCTCACTTTGATGGAAGTGATAAATTTACAGCAAGGTCGTGGGTTTAGAAGCTAGACAACTACCTCTCACTGAGATCTATGCCTGAAGAGGACGCCATAAAGTTTGCAACCCTACACTTAGAAGGAGCTGCCCATGAGTGGTGGTACCATGGTTTGGTCACTCTTGGCCACAACCTTATTCAAACATATGAGGAGTTCACTAATAAGCTGATTGAGAAGTTTGACACCAAAGACTCCGAAGTGAAGTTCCGTGAGCTTGCACAGCTGAAACAACATGGCTCATTGGATGCGTATATTGCAGATTTTCAAAGGCTTTCCGTGATGGTGCCCAACATCACTAAAAGGAGACTTCTTGTATTATTCTCAGAAGGTTTGATGGAACCATTGAAGGGGTGCATAAAATTTTTCGATCCACCAAGCCTTGAGGAAGCTATCAAGAAAGCTAGAAGCATGGAGTTGTCGGCCCCTAGGCCAAAACTTCTGCCCAAGCCTTTTGCTCACAAGAGAGATAAGAAGCACTCTTCAAATCAGCATAAGAAGTTCCCACAAAAGATGTCAGAAGAGCTCTGAGAATAGCTAAGAAAAGATGGTGTTTGCTACACTTGTCGTGAGCCTTGGTCAAAGGGTCACCGATGCCATGTAAGAGGCAAAGCACAACATATGGAGGCTTATTTTGATGTTGGATCGGAATCTGATTTCTCAAAACAGCAATCTTATTTTGGGGACAGCGAGGAAGAAGAAGCTCCAGAAGAGTCCAAACATGAGCAAGAAATTGGGGGCCCCATTGCTCAACTCTCTAGTTTCCAAAAGAACGAATCATTCAAGGTTCGTGGTATGCCGGGAGGACATTGAATTGTTGCTTTGATTGACACCGGAGTAACACACAATTTCATTGATGGAGTTGTTAAGAGAGGGCTCAAGACTGAAGAATTTGAAGGTTTCAAAGTCATGGTAGCGGATGGGTTCCAAATTTCTTGCAATCGAAAGGTTGCTAACATGTCTTTGGAACTGGGCAATCATGAGGTCAAAGATGACTTCTATGTTGTAAGCATTGGAGATATGGATGTTGTTCTTGGCATTCAATGGATGTGTTCTCTTGGAGACATCTCCCTAAATCTGCAAACAATGGAGCTCAAGTTTCAATCAAATGGGAAAAGGGTGGTGCTAAGAGAAATGTCCAACGGAGGCCCACGGATTGTATCTTTCAAAAGAATGGAGAGGCTGATTTGACATGATCAAGTTGAGTGGGCAGCAGAGTGTATGGTTCTAACAGCTGATCTAGTGGAGACAAAGAGGCACTATACAGCTGATATTCAGTCATTGCTCACTAAGAAGAGTAAGGTCTTTGTTGATCTACCTCCTAGGCCACCTCCTGAAAGGGGGACTGAGCACGTCATCGAACTTCAAGATGGGGCCAAGCTAGTTATCACAACCCCATATAGATATCCTAAGAAGCAAAAAGATAAGATTGAAAAGAACATAAGGGAACTCTTGGAGATGGGTTTCATTCGCCCAAGTAAGAGTCCTTGCACTTCAGCTATTGTGCTTGTGAAGAAAAAAGATGGCACCATTCGCATGTGCATAGACTACTGTGCGCTAAACCAAAGCACAATCAAAAACCGGTATCCTATTCCTAGGATAGATGAGCTCATTGATGAGCTACATGGGGCCAAGTTCTTTTCGAAGATTGATCTAAGATCTCGGGGTACTATCAAATTCGCATGAGGGGATCAAATGTTGAGAAGACGACATTCTGGTGCCATTATGGTCATTTTGAGTTTTTAGTCATGCCATTTGGGTTGACTAATGCTCTTGCCACTTTCCAGTCTTGTATGAACCAAATCTTTCAGAAGCAGCTGAGAAAGTTTGTGTTGATTTTTTTTTATGATATTCTCATTTTCAGCAAGATGTGGGAAGAACATCTCAAGCACTTGGAGGAAGTGCTTAGCATCCCTGAATCAGAGAGCTTGTTTGCCAAAGAGTCCAAATGTGAATTTGGCATGAAGGAGTTGATCTACCTTGGTCACATAATCAGTGCTGAAGGAGTGAAAGTTGATCCAGAAAAGATCAAGGCAATCTTGGATTGGCCACCTCCAGAGAACTTGACACAGTTGAAGGGGTTCTTGGGACTATGTGGCTTCTACAGGAGATTTGTGAAGGGTTACTCCCAATTTGCTACTCCTCTCACTGACCTCACTAAAAAGGGAGTTTTTGTATGGTTAGAAAAGGCACAAGGCGTCTTTGACAAGTTCAAGAAGATTACGAGTTCATGTCCAATTTTGGCTCTTCCTGATTTTACCAAACCTTTCGAGCTGCAATGTGATGCATCAGGAGAAGGTGTTGGTGCTGTTTTGATGCAAGAAAAACATCCAATTATGTTCAAGAGCAGAAAATTAAGAGGCATAGAGAAGACTTACTCCATCTATGACAAGGAAATGCTTGCAATCATGCATGCATTGGCCAAGTTTAGGCAATATTTGGTGGGGAGAAAATTTGTTGTCAAAACTTATCACAATATTCTCAACCACTTTATGCATTAGGACTTGAACAAAAGACAAGAAAAGTGGGTGACTAAGCTTCAAACTTACGACTTTGACATTGAGTATGTCAAAGGCAAGAACAATATTGTGGCGGATGCACTATCTAGAAGGCCTCATTTGAACTCATTGTGTGAGCTTTCTGCTGAGTGGAAGGAGTTGTTGCTTGCTGATTATGCCAAAAATCAGTTTGCAACCAGCATTATTGAAGGCACTTTTCATGATGAAAGGTACAAGGTGGTTGATGGTTTGATACTCTACAAAGGGAGAATCTTTTTGGTACCTGAATCCAAGCTCAAAAAAAAGATTTTGCAAACTTTCCATGACATTCCACTTGCTGGTCATCAAAGTTATTTCAAGACCTATACGCAGATTCGAGAAAGATTTACATGGAAGGGGCTGAAAGAAGAGGTCTTGTGCTACATCAAGGAGTGCCACACTTGCCAAATGAACAGGAAAGAGCATACATTTTCAGCTGGTTTGCTGGAACCTCTACCAATTCCCAATCAAAAATGGGAAAGCATATCGATGGACTTCATCACGGGGTTGCCAAAGGCTCAAGGCAAAGACTGTATCTATGTTGTTGTTGATAGATTAACCAAGTTTGCTCATTTTTTTGCCATTACTAGTTCATTTTCAGCAGCTCAAGTTGCAGATTTGTTCTTTCATGAGGTGTTTAGATTGCATGGGTTGTCAAGAAACATTGTGAGTGATAGGGACAGCAAGTTCCTAAGCACCTTTTGGCAAGAAGTTTTCAGGTTGAGTGGTACAGTGCTCACTCCAAGCACTAGTTATTACCCACAAACTGATGGACAAACAAAGGTTGTGAACAAGTGGTTGGAGGGCTATCTCAGAAACTATGTCTCAGAGCAGCAAAAATCTTGGGTGAGATGGCTTCACTAGGAGAGTATTGCTACAATTCATCCTTCCACATGTCTATTAGGATGTCTCCATTCATGGCTCTCTACAAATATGAAGCTCCTAGCTTTGCTGATTTGATGTTTGGTGATAGCAAAGCCCCTCAAGCAAGGGATATGTTGCAACAGAATCAAGATATTTTGAAGTCTTTGAAGAACAATCTCCAGATAGCACAGAATCAATAGATGTACGCTGATCAACGACGTGTTGAGCACACATTTGAGGTTGGTGACATGGTCTATCTTAGACTTCAGCCCTACAAACAGTCTACTCTCAAGAAGAGTTTAGCAGAGAAACTCAAGCCACGTTTCTATGGGTCGTTCAAAGTCGTCAGAAGAGTTGGCGCAGTGACTTATGAGTTGGAGCTACCAGCACATAGCAAAGTTCACAATGTCTTCCACATGTCTCACCTCAAGAAGGCGCTTGGACACAACATTGTTGCTTCATCAGATTTGCCTCCTTTGGATGAGGAAGGACAGTTGGTTTTAGTCCCTGAGCAGATCATTAATTCCAGAGAGTGCTCTTTGAGGAGGACAATCAAAGAGTATTTGGTGAAGTGGAAGAATTTGCCTATTGCAAATGCGACTTGGGAGAATGAGAAGATTTTGCAGCATCCAAACTTGCGAATGCTTGAGGGCAAGCAATCTTGGGGAGGGTGGACTGTAATGTCCCCTTCTCAGCAGTTGTTACCCCAAAATTTGAAATCGAAAAAATTCAAATTTTTGGTGCATTCCTTTACATGCCTTTGAGCCTGTCAAATCATGAAAACAATTAAGTTTCAAAATCTACACTAGCTGGTGCAAATTCCTCTTATAGGCATGATTCTATCCCTATTCCACCCAATCTGGAAAATTTTCATGCTCAAATGCCTCATTGTTTGCAACATTTTCAGCTTCAATTTCTCCATTGGCAATTTGCAAATAAGGCCAAAATTTAAATTTTCTGGTTGTTGGAGCTTAAAAGATTTCTAGGTTTTGCTCAAAAAGGCCCATTCACCTTGCTGTCCAGATTTCAAGAAGAATGAAGCTTTATGAGAAAATTATGGAGTTTTCTATCTGAAGGTCCCAAACTTATTCACAGGATAAATCTTGATTGAGCATATTATATTTTTCAAAAGTTATAAAGTTAATACATTATCATTTTAAAATCCCATGACTTAAAGGGAAAAATATCTTATTAAAGTCTTGGTGACTTTAACACCTTATGCCAAATGTTAAATAATAAAACTTTATGATATCAGGTAGTCGGGAATTTTTATAATTCCCAAACTATTGAATAGAAGCTCAGAGGTTTTAATATTCGCCGATGTCCCGACTTCTTTGTTATTGAGCAACTCGCAAGTTATAAAACTCCAAGTACCACCGATGGGAAGGTTTTGAAGTTTCAAAATTGGTCAATGGGCTGACAAACGTTATGGGGATGATCTAGGAAGTGTTGTTGTTGTCAAATATAAACAAGAAAAGGGAGAAATTTCTCGGATGCTCTATCATATCCCTATGCACGTAGTACAAGAATCTTCAAAAAGTTCCAGATCATTTTCCCTCCTCTGTGGTTGGAATTTACCCACAACCTATGCTTCTAACACCGGGATGCTTATTTCATATGAGGATGGATTGATTATTCTATGGGAGCTTCATTTGTCAAGAGGAATTGTCACAAATCTTGATTGGTTGCATGAGCCAAGATGTATCCTTTTGTTAATGGATTGTGTCAAGCTGCATTAGATACGCCAGTGACAGGAAGATCATTCTATGGAACTCAATTTTAAGGATTACAAAGTTACTATTGCTCATCATTTATAATTTGGAGTGATCTCGTCAAATCACTGTGTTGCATTAAATGTGGAAGGGCGCTGCTATACTTGGGGTCGTAACAATAACGGACAACTGGGACATGCAGACCTAGTACAACGTGACAAGCCAACTCTGTTATCAGGATTATCAAACTTTAAAAAATAGTAAAAGTTGGATCTAGAAAATAGCATACAGTTGTTGTGGCAGCGGATGAGAGTTCATTTGCATTTGGCTGGAATAAGCATGGGCAGTTAGGTACAGGATCCACAAAAAAATGAAGTGGAGACTTCACCAGTCAGATGTCTTGTAACACAAGTCACTAATGTTGTTTGCGGAGCTGATTTCACTTAGTGGCTTTCTACTGTTCCAGGGTCTACCATCTTGACTGCTGGTCTTCCAAAGTATGGTCAACTTGGTCATGGAACTGACAATGAGTACAATGCAAAGGAGTCTATAGTCAAACTAGCCTATGAAGCATAGCCTCATCCCTGTGCTATTGCTAGCTTGTCAATGAAAACCATCACTAAAGTTGCATGTGGTAGCAATCACACAGTTGCAGTGGATTCAGATGGATATGTTTATACAAGGGGCACAGAGTAGTTAATAAGTATATCGGCGTTTACATAGTGAAATGCAACAAACAGAGAATTGTAAATATTGTCAAATAGATACTATCAAAAGAATGACTTTGGATACTGTTGCAAAGCATCCGTGGGTTCTGAAAGGTTATGGGCCAATACAACATGGTTTATGGAGATGCGAACATGGCAGCTTTGTGCACCTTTTTGAACAGTCTGATAACATGGGGGATTCTGCTGAAGATTTGTCTAAATCAGCTTAGCACAATATTTAGTTTTTTGTAATGAGAAGAAGCTTTGTGATTGCTTGGGTCATGTGAGGAACATTTGAAGCACTTCGAATGAGAAGTAATTGAAAGTAATTGGTTGTAATGCAAGCTATGATGGATTGATTCCTGTGATGTGAGATATGTAAACATGCCTTTCGAGGGCCAGGGCTATTAAAGGAGGTACCTTGGAAATCAATACGTCTTCTTTGGGTAAAATGCATGTAAATTGTCCATCTATTGGAGGAAAAGATTCACTTGTTGAAGTTTTAGGTATTGATCTATCTACCTCTTCAGTTCTAGAATAAGGAATTTTTCTAATTTGGTTGCAATAAAGAAAGATGAAATCTCTTTAATCAAAGAGGATCCCATGTTTTATGAGGCTAATATTTCTTTTAAACTGGAAGTGAATCAAGATATCAAGACTGGTTTTATGCATCATGAGTTTGATAGTGGGAGTATTGAGAAGGATGCAGCTTTTATTTTTGAGAGCTCTAATTATTTTCGCTTGCAATTGAAAAGTGGAACACCTTTCTGCAATTTATTGTTCAGTTATGAAAACACAATCAGCATTATACAGGGCAAGCATTAGGAGGCTCAAGAAGATTCAAAAATTTATGATAGGGAGTGGCTTTTTGGTGGGTCTTTCAATAAGTCATTTCATTTCACATGCTTCGGCTTTGCATATATAGTCTTCAATATGTTTCTGAAATTGCAAATGCATCATAAATACACACCCTTGTTTTGCACTGGCAGATATTTCTCCCAACCAATCAATGGCTTTGCATAATTTTTTGAGAAAGTTGGGTGTTTTGCACCTTGTCCGGGTGTGTGGGTGTCTTACATTGTTTTATTCCCGGGAGTCTTTTGGTTTGGTCCATTTTTTGGCTTGCTTTGGCTCCTTTTCCCTTGTTTTCTCGACCCGTTTGCTCAATGAATTTAGCTTGATCCGTAGCTTGTGATTGGGTTCCTTGCTTCATCCTTTTCAGTCCTCGTCCCAATCAGAGCTAGTGTTGCCCCAAAATTTGAACTCAAAAATTTCCAAATTTGGTGCGTCCCTACATGCCTTTCAACCTATCAAATCATTAAACAATTAATTTTCAAAATCTATGCTAGCTGGTGCAAATTCCTCTTATGGCCATGATTCTATCCCTATTCCACCCAATCCGGAAAATTTGCATGCTCAAATGCCTCATTGTTTGCAAGATTTTCAGCTTCACTTTTCCATTGGCAATTTGCAAATAAAGGCAAAAATTTAAATTTTCTGGTTGCTGGAGCTTAAAAGATTTCTGGGTTTTGCTCAAAAAGGCCCATTCACTTTGCTGTCCAGATTTCAAGAAGAACGAAGCTTTTATGAGAAAATTATGGAGTTTTCTGTCTGAAGGTCCCAAGCTTATTCACGGGATAAATCTTGATTGAGCATATTATATTTTTCAAAAGTTATAAAGTTAATACTTTATCATTTTAAAATCCCATGACTTAAAGGGAAAAATATCTTATTAAAGTCTTGGTGACTTTAAAACCTTGTGTCAAATGTTAAATAATAAAAACTTTGTGATATCGGGTAGTCGGGAGTTTTTATAATTCCCAAACTATTGAATAGAAGTTCAAAAGTTTTAATATTTGTCGATGTCCTGACTTCTTTGTTATCGGTGCTTCATGAGGTTATAAAACTCAAGTACCACCGATGGAAGGTTTGAAGTTTCAAAATTGGTGAATGGGCGATAGCGTTGGGGATGATCTAGAGTGTTGTTTGTCAAATATAAACAAGAAAGGGAGAATTTCTCAAGATGCTCTATCATGTATCCTGTGCACGTGGTACAAGAATCTTCAAAATATCGGATCGTTTTAGATCCTGCAATGGTAAGAATTTACCCACAACCCTATGCTTCTAACACCGGGCTGCTTATTGCATATGAGGATGGATTGATTATTCTATGGGAGCTTCATTTGTCAAGAGGAATGTTAGAAGGATTGTCATTGATGTCAAACAAAGAACTTGGTATGAGATATAGATGATCAAATTGTTTCCAGTGTTCAAACTTCAAGCTTTCTGTTTTGAAGATTATCGAAGTTCATAAGTGAATCAAAGTTCATCAAACATTCAGATTTAAACAGAGATTTGAGGAGTATTCAAATTTATCAAAGTTCGTAAGTTTGAATAAATAAATAAATCAAAGTAATTGCAGTTCATAAGTAATCATAGTTCATAAATAAATGAAAGTTCATCAAATATTCAGATTTGAAGATAGATTTGAGGACTACCAAAGATCGTACGTAAATCCAAGTTCATCAAGCATTCCGATTTGAAGCCAGATTTGAAAATTATCAAGTTCATAAGAGTATCGAAATTCATCAAGCTTTTCACGTGAAAGTCAAAGAACTCTTGATAAATGTCACTTGATATTTGAGCAAGATAATGCGTATGATAAGTCCAACCAATAAAATAATTAAATAATACGTGTTATGTTAAGTCCGACTTAATTAAAACGTATTTATAAAGAAGTGCGAATCTTTAAATACGTATTTCTCAAAGAGACGTCTTCATAACAGATTGGAGGATACGACTTTTTTCAAGTCAAAGAATGCAATTTTTTTTAAGTATACGTCTGTTCCAAAAAGGCATGATTTGGACGTGTGAATGAACCGTTGCGAATAAAGTAAAGAAACATATACGTCTGTTCCAAAAAGAAAAAAAAGGCATGATTTGTTTACAAAAGGCGTGTGAATGAACAATTGTAAAGTAACGTATGATAACTAAACAGCTCTAAAGAGAACCTCAAGAGGCGTAACTGGAAAGATGTTAAACATTCGATTTGTCTTTTGAAGGAATATGTGTTAATCTCTTAAGGGATATAAACTAATTTGGTTCAGATTTGAAAAGGCAGATTTAAAAGTGTGCACAAAACAGATGTGTTCTTTCATAAGATAGGTGCAACTCTTGAAGAGACATACATATTGGTCATCCAAATCTAAGGTGCTGTGTGGTTGTGAAGTTCAAATAGTCTAAATCAGAAGCCTATCTTCTTGTGTGGGCTAAGTGTGAGAATTTACATCACAAAGGCAGATTGGAGGATTGGCAAAGTGCAGATCTGATTGACTTCATTTGATTCATCCATCAAGTCAAGGTTTGGTGCCTTGCATTAGGGGTTGGTGCTCCTTGTAGGTAGGTGCCTACTAAAGTTGTAAAGGTTAGGTGTTCCTTGTAGGTTGAATCCTACTAAATCATCTTTCTTGTAGATATAGTAGGTTGGTGCCTACTTTCTTGAAAAAATCATTTCAATAAAGTTGTGTCAACTTGTGTAAATTGGTTCATATCAAAAGTTGATTGTAATAAGTTTGAAAAAGATTAAGAATTGAAAGTTTGTGTTGATTTACTGATTCACCCCCCCCTCTCAGTAAATCTTTTGTGCTCTTCAAGGAATTGTCACAAATCTTGATTGGTTGCATGAGCCAAGATGTATCCTTTTGTTAATGGATTGTGTCAAGCTGCATTAGATACGCCAGTGACAGGAAGAACATTCTGTGGAACTCAATTTCAAGGATTACAAAGTTACTATTGCTCATCATTTATAATTTAGAGTGATCTCATCAAATCACTATGTTGCATTTTATCTGGAAGGGCGTTGCTATACTTGGGGTCATAATAATGAGGGGCAACTGGGACATGGAGACCTAGTACAACGTGACAAGCCAACTCTGTTATCAGGATTATCAAACTTTAAAAAATAGTAAAAGTTGGATCTAGAAAATAGCATACAGTTGTTGTGGCAGCGGATGAGAGTTCATTTGCATTTGGCTGGAATAAGCATGGGCAGTTAGGTACAGGATCCACAAAAAAATGAAGTGGAGACTTCACCAGTCAGATGTCTTGTAACACAAGTCACTAATGTTGTTTGCGGAGCTGATTTCACTTAGTGGCTTTCTACTGTTCCAGGGTCTACCATCTTGACTGCTGGTCTTCCAAAGTATGGTCAACTTGGTCATGGAACTGACAATGAGTACAATGCAAAGGAGTCTATAGTCAAACTAGCCTATGAAGCATAGCCTCATCCCTGTGCTATTGCTAGCTTGTCAATGAAAACCATCACTAAAGTTGCATGTGGTAGCAATCACACAGTTGCAGTGGATTCAGATGGATATGTTTATACAAGGGGCACAGAGTAGTTAATAAGTATATCGGCGTTTACATAGTGAAATGCAACAAACAGAGAATTGTAAATATTGTCAAATAGATACTATCAAAAGAATGACTTTGGATACTGTTGCAAAGCATCCGTGGGTTCTGAAAGGTTATGGGCCAATACAACATGGTTTATGGAGATGCGAACATGGCAGCTTTGTGCACCTTTTTGAACAGTCTGATAACATGGGGGATTCTGCTGAAGATTTGTCTAAATCAGCTTAGCACAATATTTAGTTTTTTGTAATGAGAAGAAGCTTTGTGATTGCTTGGGTCATGTGAGGAACATTTGAAGCACTTCGAATGAGAAGTAATTGAAAGTAATTGGTTGTAATGCAAGCTATGATGGATTGATTCCTGTGATGTGAGATATGTAAACATGCCTTTCGAGGGCCAGGGCTATTAAAGGAGGTACCTTGGAAATCAATACGTCTTCTTTGGGTAAAATGCATGTAAATTGTCCATCGATGATTAAAAGCAGCCCACGGTTTCAGAATGCTAGTAATATCAGATCACAAAAGATTAATAAGGTGCCTACAGTTAGTAACGATTCAGACCACAACTTAACTATGAAGGTAAACATCAGGATAAAGACAAATGAGGCATTGGCTCGAGACGTGCAAGCGATGGTTTATTAAATAAGGTGGAGCAAAATCTTCAGGTTGCAACGTTGGATATGCCGAGTACTTCAATCTTTGATGCAAGAAAAGGATGTGGACGTTGCTATGCATCACACACTTGGAGTTTTGGAGTCTTCTTATAAAAGACAATACAACAAATAAATATTCTACCAAAGAATTGAAATCAGGGTGCACATAATAGAAATCATTGGTTTTTGATTCTTTGAATCCTTTCATATTGAAGACTCTGTTGGGTTTGCAAAGGAGTTGGAAACACTTCTTGTCTCAAGATTAAATATTGCAATGTATGATGATATGCAGCAAGCTCGCATTGTTAGAAGGATTCCGAGAGATGAAAAATTTTCCATTAAGAGATGTGGAGATGAACAATCAAGGAAAGCTAGAATTTGTGCTAAAGTAGGCACGTGGGAAACAATTGTGAGTGTAACCATCCAATAGATAAGCGGGAGACCCTTTGCTTTCTTATCAAATGCTTTCAAAAGGATTATGAAAGGCCATCGACCATGTAGAATTAGAAAAATCAAAATTCAAGAATTAGTTACAAAATAGAAAAGGCGAAAGGACAGCCTAGACCCTTCAGTTTTTTATAGCATTAGAGGGAAAACCATTGAGATTCTCGTTTTTACAATTGGAAACATTTTAAGAGAAATAGTTACAAAGCGGTTACAGGAACTTAAAGGTCGCGGGTTGGAGTAAACTAAGTGGTTATTTATTGTGAATTTTCAATGAAAAAGGGGATCTTTTTTGGATCTAAAATCGAGAGCCTCTTTGAAGGCTGTAATTAATCTTTTTCTATTGTTGGGAACAGGGAAGATATTGGGAGCAGTTTTATTTCTTTTTCAACACAGTTTGTTGTAACAGATAGTGGAGTCTGTGAATTCATATTTTGTATTGGAGAAATAAAGGAAAACCTTTTTGAATATTTGAATTTATTAATGTTTTATCTGATTGCAATTTCCTATGTGTCCTTGTAATCTTTCTTCAATGCATACGATCTGCTACATCAGATTGTGCAGGTATTTATCTTTGAATCTGTGAATTCAAGTTAATTTATCCATTGGAAGGGAATTTACTGCCCATTCTTTTCTTGTTTCTCACTTGTAGGTGTGGGAGATACGATCTGTGTGTCGGTCTTTTGTGTCTACTTCATTTTGAAATTAATCCATCGCATCTATGTCATGGTTATGCGCAGTTGTTAGTTGCCTTTTCTGCTTTCTGTTTAAAAGCACACCTAGGTTTTATTTTCAGTTTTTCTAATTCCTTGAAAATCATAAGAGGGAGTTGTAACTCTAAATTTCAGAGGACGATCGTTAATCTAATAGCGATCTCCAGAGCTTTCGGTAACAGATTTGTCTTTATTGCTGGGCATTTTTGAGTCATTTATCTGATTATTTAAAGAGGACAATATGTTTACTAGCAGTAGTGATCAGTGTGGTTGGCCGTTAGCCTATCCCGAAAGCCCATAGGCTAGTCAAAAGCAGAAATTAGGGTTTCCTATTATCTAGGAGGACGTTTCAGCATTTTTCAGAAGCTTGCATATGGAGTTTTGGATTTTGGATTGTGGATTCTTTCTAGGTTTTTAGAGAGCTTCGCAATGATATGACTTGCAAGGCATTTGGCCAACTTTTCAAACTTTCCTATTTTTAGTAAATTCTATTTTTAACAGTGTTTCAGTTAGCAGCAGCACAGAGAGCTTTCCACTTCTGGCAGTAAAGTGAGTATTTTTGGTTTTGGCTTTGAGGTGCAATTTTGGGAGAAATTAATTATTTTAAGTTATAAAGGTTATATTTTCACTATATAGCCCCCCATAGCCTAGTGTTATAACTTCATGTTGTTTTAAAAAGGGGACTTGAGGGTGGACGCCTCATCTGGAAGCTATTTTAATATTTCAAAAGTTAAAAATTGCTCTTGAGGAGTTGACCACTTTTGAGGAAGATATTATTTTAGTAATAAATCTTATTTCTCCCTTGAGATGGATGCCTACATGAAGGAGGGAAAAAAGTGAATTCAAATTTAAATGTTTGCAGGGAAATTTGGGCGCACTTTCTAGAAGTAGCTGGAAAAGTCACCTCAAGTCTATTAAAGGAGGCTCTTGCTCATTCATTTATCATCCATGAAGAATTATATCGAAGTGTTGCTGAAATGGTGACTAGATTGCTTCGAGGAATACATACCTCCTAGCTTGGACTTAGTTTCTTGCTTGAAAGATAGCAACTAGCTAAGTAAGAAGGTTGTTCTTTACTCAGAGGAACAAATTGAGCTTATTGTAATGGAGTCGTTTGATGTTTTCTAATGTCTTTTGGTGTGTCTATCAATTTACAGGTTGTTGATTTTGGTGTGGCTGAAGTACGTTTCCATTCATAGCTCTTTAGGCGAATTTTGTTGGCTTCTGGGTGTTGGTTCATTCATTTCCTTGGCTCAGGGCCTCCCTTTGTGCAAGTCTTGGGTATTATTTGTGGAGTCTTGAATTTTCTATAGTAGGTCACCCCTTTTATAAGGCCATACCCTTGCCTGGACGTGTCTTCAGAAGCATGAAAAATAAATATCTCCAGTTTGCAGCATTTTCTCAGTCATAGCTTGGTTGCCATCTTCCTAGTAGTCCTTTGCATTTGGTTTCATATCATTTGGAGTAGTAACTAGTGAGTTATGAGCATTTTAGTGAGTTTCTTAGTTGTTCGTCTGTAGTTTTCAGTTTGTTGGTCTGATATTTCAATTTGTAGAATTTGGAGTTTTTGGGGTGGTTTTTCATATCTAGTGAGTCTTTGAAAATTGGAGATCAAATAATAACATTTGCAGCTTCTTGGACAGCTTAACCATTGGCTTCTTGCGGGATTTATTCTAATTGTAAAGTTGTTTCAATGGTACTGATCAACTCTATTTACATTCTCCAATTTCCTGTTGTATTCCCACTTTTGGTGGAAGAGGTTGGTCTCACCGCCTTATTTACTTTATGTTTAAGCATTATCATTCCCACCATTGGTGGAAGAGACAGGCCTCGTCGTCTTGCATATTGTAACTGGCTCAGCTTGCCGCCCTTCTTTACTTTCAGTACTTGCATTACTGATCGGCTGAGCCGTCAATTTACTTTTTGTACTTGCATTCATATTGTTGATCGTGTAAGAGACCTAGTGTCTCTCAACCCCAACTACGCTGAATAATGCAAGGTGTTTTCTCTGTTTTGATGGTTTTGTATTTTTTTGTGGTTTTTGCAAGTATATGATTTTATTTTTTTTGGGTTTTCTAAAATAATGCCAGGCAAATGAAATTGCAATGAAATAAATAATACTGAAGCAAAACTATGTCTAATAGAGCTGCAAATATCTTCCTTATTATTGATGAATAATTACAATGCCAAGAATCTCACACACATACAAAAAGGCAGCCAATAAATTATTAAAAAGAACCTGATTTTTGTTGCAACAAGAAGTACTTCAACTAATAAATTCGACTTGAATGAAAGACTTCAATCTCCTCCTCAAAATTGATTCCTATTGCCTCAGAAGACCTAGCCGCCCTCTTTAGTCAAGGAATCTGGACCAAGATGAAGGCATTTAGCCCTCCTTGAAAATCACGCCCTAGCTGCTGTAAGCTGTACGACCTGGCAACAATAAATGAAGTCGTACGGCTGGAGGAATGATGCCTGAAACTTAAATGTTTGTGGCTGCAAATCGATCTCTCCTTTATTTAATGATTTTTTCTCCAAACCCCTGTTGAATCCTTTCAATATTGCACTGATTTGACTTTTAGGTGAAGCCAACCCTTTTAGCAATCTTTAGCTGATCTTTCACAACTTCAAAAAGCTTGACTCTGAAGAGGTATCGTTCTCCAAAGCCTTTAAATAGCTGAAACTTGGCAGAAACCCTTGGTTTTGCACAAATCCCAATGTTCTCAGAGAAAAGACAAATTAGAATAATCATCATAATGAGTTTGATTTGTCTCAAGGCTTCTTTATATACTCCTCTTGAAAGTTCGACCCCCAATGAGTAATTAAATAACATTTAAATGTTATTTTAATATTGATTTCATTGACTTAGGAAAAAGATATTAATTTTTGGCGTCCCTCTTTTAATGAGTATTAATTACTCATGACCCTCAAATGGCCCCACCTTATTATAAAGTTATTTTATAACTTTATAATTTAACTTTAATAATTAACCATCATTAATGACCATTAAAATATTAATCTCTTTGAATACTCATTATTTTGACAAGTCGTCTGAACTAGAGGTCAAAACTGCCAATCGCCATGTGACCAGGTGCCCTGTTAAAAATAGCAATGTCTGAAAGATGACTTACTAAAAATAGTAAGTTTGCCAAAACTGAATCAATAACCTCTGCAAAGGTCAAATCCTAATCCACTGAATGAAGAAGAGAAGCAATGCCTTTGAAAACAACCAAGTTACTGCCTCTAGGGACCCTCTATCCACAATTGTCAGCCTACGAGGGTCAAAATGATAGGCTAATGCCTCGATCACTCGAACAATCTAGGAAGGGGACATTAAGTCCACCCTCTACGAAATTGCTTGTCCTCAAACACAACTCTGATGTTATGGATCTCCTCGACTCCCAAATGGCATCCTCTAAGAAGCAAGTCCTTCCATTTTGTGAGATACTCCCACGATAACTTGACCTCGAAGGTGTCTCTCGACATCAAGGATGGACTTAGGTACTAGAATCAATTTTCCCTCATCATCAGGGGTGGTAATACTAGAGGGAACAACATGCTGACCCATAGCGCCTTCTTCAGTGAAACATGGAACGATGAACCATGTATCTGCCGGTAGATCAATTCTTAAGCAACCTAGCCCACTCGTGGAATAATCACGGAATGGACCATATAGCGGGGCTTCAGCTTCCTACGCACTCTTCCTCGGCGAGGTGGTGCAGCCGGTCAGGCGCTGGCATGAGATACACCATGTCACCCACTGCGAAAGAACGATCAACCCTATTTTGATCAGCATACTGCTTCTGTTGATTTTGTGCCCGTTGAATATTATCTATGAGAGACCGCATAATATCCTAATTATCCCATAAGATATCTCCTGCACTGGGCACTCTAGTGTCACTCAGCACTTAGTCTAAGAAGTTGGGCGCCTCATACCCATATAGTGCCATGAATGGGGTCATCTATATGGTCATGTGGTGAGTGGAGTTATAACAATACTCACAGAGGTATATCCACTTCACCTAAGCTCTCTGCTATCCAGCTACATAATTTCGCAGCTATCCTTCCACCCACTTATTGACGATCTTCATCTGTCCATCTGTCTACGGATGGTAGCTGGTACTAGGGGTAAGTTCGGTTCCACATAACCTGAATAACTCCTGCCAAAAGTTACTCATGAACCGACTATCTCTATCGCTCACTATAGTCTGAGGCAAACCATGTAACCTGAATACCCCTCGAAAGAAGAGCTTTGTAGTCTGCGATGCTGTGTATGTAGTAGTAATCGGAAAGAAGTGTGCGTATTTTGTTAGCCATTCAACAACTACATATATACAATCCTTCCCTTGGGCTTTCGGCAAGCCCATGATAAAATCCATCGATAAACATTCCCACTTCTTGTCAGGAATCGGAGGTGGCTGAAGTAAGCCAGCAGGATAGGTGTGTTCCTGTTTGTTCTGCTGACAAACAGGGCACTCTCGAACATACTGAAGAATGTTTGTCTTAAGTCCTTTCCAAGTAAACCGTTCCCGAATCTGCTTATATGTTTTGAAATATCCGGGATGGCCTACCATAGGAAGATCATGAAAGGCTCTCAGAACTATGTTCTTCATCTCTAAATCTAGAATCAAGAAAATCCTTCCCTTGTAAATGATTATGTCATTCACAACGGAGTATCTACTATCCTGCTATGTCCCATCCACAATGCTAGAAGCCCACGGGTTCTTGGCATACTCAGCAATAATCCTGTGCCTCCAATCCTCTGAAATCTATGCCATAGAATTCAACTGGGGTCGGCGAGACAATGCATCAGCTACAACATTTTGTTTCCCCTTAACAAAGGAGATATCAAAATCATACGACTGCAATTTGCTGACCCATTTTTGCTGTCGTTCGTTTAAGTCTCGCTGTCCAAGGAAGTGTTTCAGGCTATTATGGTCTGTACACACATTGAATTTTCTGCCCACCAGATATTGCGTGCATGATGGCTAACATTTCCTTGTCGTAGATGTTGTAACCCCTCTCAGGTCCCCTAAGCTTCCTACTCTTGAAAGCAATAGGGTGCCACTCCTGCATGAGCACTGCGCCAATGCCTTCTCTTGAGGCATCACAATACAACTCACAAGGCTTCGTAAAGTCTGGCAATGCTAACACTGGACATGAAGTCATAATCACCTTAAACCTATCAAAGCACTCCTAGGCCTATGGTGACCAAACAAATGCCCCCTTTTTTGTCAAATCAGTAAGGGGTGTTGCGTGTCAAGAGAACCCACTGACAAACTGCCTGTAGAAAGCACATAACCCAATGAATCCTCTGAGTTGGGTGAGGTTCTCTAGTACTGGCCACTCAAGTATAGCTCAGACCTTTTCAGGGTCCATACTAACTCCTTTCTCACTGATGATGTGGCCCAGATACAATAACTCAATCATGCCCAATACTCATTTGGACTCCTTGGCATACAAGGATTCCCTATCCAAAATGCTCAATATCGTATCCAGATGAGCTAAATGATCCTTCCATGTCCTACTGTATACCAGAATATCATCAAAGAAGACCAAGACATATCTCCGTAGCTGAGAACTGAAAACCCTATTCATCGTGGCCTGAAAGGTGGCAAGAGCATTGGTTAAACCAAATGGCATAACCAAGAACTCAAAAATGGCCACAATGGCATCTGAAAGCAGTTTTTTCTATATCCCGCTCTCTCATCCGAATCTGATGGTACCCGGATCTCAAGTCAATTTTAGTGAAGTAGCATGCTCCGTGCAACTCATCAATCAACTCATCTATGCGGGGTATAGGATACCTGTTTTTTCTTGTTCTCTTGTTTAGCTGGCGGTAGTCTATACACATTATGAATGAACCATCCTTTTTCTTCACCACTACCACCGATGAAGCAAAAGGTGACTTGCTAGGCCTGATATGGCCCATAGCTAGCAGCTCACTAATGGTCTTCTCTATTTCATCTTTGAGACGCTTCGGATGTCTATAAGGAGTGATCATAACGGGCTTGGCACCCTCCACCAACTCAATAATATGCTCAATGCCCCTAAATGGAGGTCTACCAGGTGGAATATCACTAAACACTTTAAAGTGTTTAATTCTTAATTCCTGAATGTCAAGGTGGTAATCATGTTTTTGCTGCTCTTGTTGTGCTGGCAACAACATACATTCAGCAGCCCAATCAACCAACGAATGAGCCTCTCCATTCGTCTGAAAGATACAACTCTCAAGTTGCTTTCCCTGATAGCTTTTATCACATGTGGCTTCCCATTGACTTTGAAGTTCATCTCTATGTTGCGAAGATTAAGTGTAAACTCCCCCAAATCATGAAGCCATGCCATGCCAAGTACTACATCAGTATCTCCCATATTTACTACATAAAAGTCTGCCTTAAATTCATAATTATTGAGCCGCATAGGGAGGTCTGATATTTTTCTGTCACATTTGAGGGTGTACCCATCAACTACCTTAACCCTTATACCCTCAAACTCCTCTGTCTGTATGCGACGCCTCTTCACCAAATGTGCATCTATAAAATTATGCGTAGCACCTGTGTCCAGTAAAGTTATGACTTTCTGACCAGCTATGAGCCCGCGCAGCCTGAAAGAACCATCTCTTTGAAGACTAGTCAAGTGTGTCTCTTGTAGTTTCTTTTCACCATCACTTCCACTTTCATTTTCAGACTTTTCATCATCGGAATGCTCTGAATCAACTTGCTGGTCTGACGAATCAGATTGCTCTTCACCCTCATAAAACCATTCCATTTGCTTACTTTTTTCCTTAGGATGAAGAGGGCACTCATGTTTTTCATCATATGGGGCCTTGCACCAAAAACATAACTTTTTCTTGCACAAATCGTTCAAAGTTTCACGATCAAAAGGTGGTGCACCCTTCTTCTTTGAATCAGATTTGTCTTTCTTTTTGTCAAATGATTTGTTAGGCCTCGAAAATGATGATGAACTAGAAGAAAACTTGCTGCGAGGTGCTACAAGTTCCATACTACGTGCCTTTCGCATAGCCTCCTGTAGAGTAGGAGGATCAAATGCTTTGGCCCAACCTCTCATAGGCTCATACAACCCTTCAATAAACAAAATGACAAGTCTTCTCTCAGATATGCCTATCACCATAACTGAAATCTTCTGGAATTCACTAATATATGTATCCAGACTACCTGACTGCTTGAGCTGAGCTAGCTCTCTGAAATAGAGTTCTAGATCCTTTTTGTCAAAATGCTCTATGAGCCTGTTGGTGAACTCCTGATAGGTGGTAACCATGTGATGGCCAAGTGTATACATGTCGTGATGCCACCAGTCATGTGCCAAACCATCAAGATGTAGTGTAGCAAACTTAATGGCCCCGTCCTCCTGCATGGGTCTCATGGATAGATAATTATCGAGTTTCTGAACCCAAGTCCTCGTTGAACTCTTGTCTGAACCATCAAAGTACAACAAGGTGATCTTGCTAACTGCATGCTGGAGATCTCTATTCACTTGTGGTGGTGGTGGCTGTTGCTGGGGAGTTTTGCGCTCAAATCTACCTCCACCCTTGGGTCTATGCACATCCATAAACTCATGAAAAGACAAGTCTTGCCTGATCTCAAGAGCCAATGTCGAATACTCAACAAAGTGTCTAGTCACGTCTACCACTGACATACCCTGTGGTGTTTGAACCTCTGGCTGAGGGATCTGCTGCTCTGCCTGCTGAACTGGAGGGACCTCTCTGGTAATAAAAGTAGGCTGTCCAAGCCTACACTCAGGAATGCTAAAAGATGACTGCTGCTGAACTAGCACCTGTGGCTGATCTACTTTAGCAGTTCGACTGGATTGCCCTATTTGAAAGACATGCTGCTGTGGTGGGACATACTGCCTCATTTATGAATTAAGGCATGACATATGCATGCAACTCCCTAAATTGGGATGCCATAATCTCATTGGACCTCTATTTAGTTAACTGAATGAAAAATAAGCCCTAAATTGGGCACCACCTTCACGCACTTCAATTATCTACACATGCATGCAAAAATTTAAGTCTTGTTGAAGTCGACTTAGAAGTTAAACTAGAATTTTAATATTATTTTAAGTTTTAGTTAACAAACTCCTCCATTATGGGGCGACCCACTCACTTGAGTTCAAAAAGTCAAACTTTGACTTTAGGCACCTTAACTCCAGACTTAGAAATTTTCTTGTAAATGAAAGAAAATTTCATTTACAAACTTCACTAGAGCCTATGTTCGATCACTGATTCTGATTGACTGATGTATCTAGTAGACTGGCTAACAGTCTCATTGAAGAGCAGGATCAAAACTGAAAAGGAGCTCCTTGAGGATGCAAACCCTAATTCTAACTTCAAATCCTTCAAAATCCTAGGCGCCCCTGGCCTCAAGGGGCGCTTTTTACCTTCAAAGTTGGTCAATTTTCATGCATTTTCATCAGTTTCAACTTGATTTTGACCTCACTTCATCTCGCATTCTTCTGCAACTAAAAAAACTTCAGAGTTGGCTAACAGGCTCACTACGGAGCTGGCTCAATTTTGAACATGAGCTCTTGGAGAACACTCTTCCTAAAAATCATCATCTGGCAAGTGAAAAACATGGGCGCCCCTGGCCTCTAGGGGCGCTTTTCTTCCCAGACTTGAACCATTTTTCAAACTAACTAATAATCCGCTCAATCTCCGGCAGCAAGCTACTAACTTGTCCTTTGACCCAACTGAGGTATGCAACGGAAAGCTGGAAGCATCACGGACAGGATGAGCATTTGAGCTAACCCAAACAACTATATTTGAAGGTTGAAAACCTTGGGCACCCTCAGTCTCTAGGGGCGCTTTTACTCTTTTCTAACACTTTTGACCATGATTAAAACCTTATATTTGACTCCTGATTCCGACAGTTTAGCAACTTAAATTAACCAGCTGACAAATTCATTGTGAAGCTAGATCAAGTCTGAGACAAACATCTTGGGTATCCTTTGATCAAAAACCTTCATTTGGTACTTCAAAAAGTTGGACGCCCCTGGCCTCCAGGGGCGCTTTTCTGCCAATGAGTTAAATTTTCATCTCCCTCATTCCTCGTTCAATCTCCAGTTTCAAGTGCTAGACAGATCTTCTAGACTGCATGGTAGGTTCCTCGCGAAGCTGACAGTATTCCAAAGAAGTCTTCTTGGAAATGACAAATCTCAAAAATGAAATCTAAGCCTCTGAAATCTAGGGTGCCCCTGGCCTCCAAGGGCTCTTTTATTTTCAGAGTTAGAAAATTTTTGATGATTTTTCACTTTGAAAAAAATCTCCTCCAAGATGAAGCATTATTTCAAACATATCTTGCCATAGAATCTTCATTGAAGCATTTTAAGCTTAGTTTTCGAGACCTGGAATCTGGCCATTTGCCATTGACAACCTCGGAGGTCCTAACTTTTCTCCTAAAAAAGTGAAAACTACCCACCAGACTTAAACTGACTTTTTCTTGATTCCAACTTCACCACTGTGATCGTGAAGTGAAATTAGCCAATCAAAACACTTTTCAATCAATTCTGACAAGATTCAATTTTTAGGTTTTTTGTCCAAAAATAGGGGTCCAGAAACCCTAATTTTTAATTTTTTCAAATTTTACCAATATGTTCCCGACATCAAACTAACTAAATGCCCATACTTGATTTTCCCAAAAACTAACTTTTGACAACACTTTTACAAGGTTTAGACTATTTTAAGCAAAATGCTTTAATGAAGCAAAAAAATTGGTTTGGGTACAATAGTAACCTTAGTTTTCATCATCTCCTTTATCATATTCATAGTTATTTCCCATACTTCATTATTCTATTCATTTCATTAAAACTTATTGACTAAACCATTAGTAGGTTTCCCTGAATTCCATACTGTACTTTTCACTTTCTTGTCGTATGGACGCCACTACCCAAGAGAGACGCCAGCGCCCCGCGTTCTCGTCCTTGACCCGCCCTGCTGTCCTCGGGCAAAGAGTTGTCTGAGGTGCAATTCGGATTCTGGAAACCCGCTTGTTTAGTCCTGTCCAAACTTTCGGATCAATACAGTGACAAAAGCACTTGAGAGTGTTTTTCATTCTCAATCCTTGACCTAAAACACTCACTTAGCTTGAGGTAAGTTAGGGCAGCCCTCCGCTCTCAGCTCTCCGTGACCTAGAGCCTTGGTGTGTTTGGTCCCCCTACCTTACAGAAAAATAGTCCATACTTCATGTTTTGGTAGTTGCATGCCTTGAATGGTGCACACTGCACAAGGTCAAGGACACCATGCTTGTTCAATGCACTATAATGTCCCATTTTTAGCTCTATGCTTTTTAGTGGCCAACAACCTATTTCCGGAGTTTCGTAGGCTGCTAGAAGGTAGTTTTTCTGGGTTTCGAAGATTCTTGGAGGTTTCTCATAATTTTTTTAGCAATATGCTATTTTTAGTAAGTGTTATTTCTGGCAAGGGTTTTCTGTAATGTCCCCATTTTGGCCCTATACTCTTCATTTAGATTTAGCCTATTTCCGGAAAGAAAATTAGGGTTTCCTCTTTCAGATACTGCTCAATTGGCGTTCTCAGCTTGTTGTGCAGACTTGCTATTTATAGAAGTTCGCTATTTTTAGCAAGTCTATCTTTTGATAGTAACTATCTAGCAACAACTCAATCCTTTGCAGTTCAATGTTCAGATTGGCTTTCTGTTGTTTTGATGTGAACTTACTATTTATAGCAGTTGGCTATTTTTAGTAAGTCTAATTTTGGCAGTAGCATCATCAGCAATTCAGCTCAAGTCATCTTGCTATCCTTCAGTTTCGATTTGGCTTTGGTTATCTCCATGGATTAAGTTTTATACTTAGTCATTTTTATGTTTCTCAGTTGTACCCCCACGCCTAGGAATGATCACTTCATATTTGTTTTTAAAGATGGTAAAGAGTGTGGTGCATTTAATGAATTATTAAATGCTTTATTGTTGCAAAGTGAAATTGGACGCCTAAAAGAGGTTGATTAATATTTTATTATTTCAAAAAGTGAAATGCTTAAAGTGGCATCCCTTTTGGAAGTTGAAGTGATTCAAATTCTTGGAATTTGAAGAGTCTCTTACTGCTTCATTTGCCAATTGAAACTTATATATTGCTGCTGTTTGAAGAGCTGATTATCTTTGGAAATATTGTGAAGTTATGCTGCTGGTTTGAAATACAAAATCCGGCTAAGGGAAAGCTTAGCAATTCCACTCCATTCTTCAGGCCTACAACTACGGTTCCCTAGATGGTGCATTGAGAGTGTGCTTCATCCAAAAGTACATATTGAGCAACAAGTTGGAGAATTTGGCGAATGTTTCAGTTTGTTCTTTGCTGGTTTATACATGGCTATAGAACAAATTCATTCTTAAGTCATTGTGAGTTTTGAAATTCATTTTGGGTATTGGTTCCCTTGATTCCCTTGGCATAGGCGCTTCATTATGAGAATTTGCAGATTTTTTATTTGAAGATCTGATTTTTTAAGAAGGATCGACCCTCTTCAAGGGCCGTACTATGTACTTGCAGCCTTGGGACTCGTGTTGGGCTTTGGGAGGTAATTTGCATATGATTTTTAGTAGTTTTTTGGTCGCCTAGCTCTAGAAATGCTATGTTTGCAATTTCTTTTGAATTTGTGAAGTTGGGTAGGAAGAAACAAGCAAATTTCAGTGATTGTGAAGTTGCTGGTTTAACTTCAGTTTGCTTGGAAATGCGTGCTTGGCAGATTTCAGTATGGTTTATGTCTTGCTAATGCTCTTACATGATCGCCTTGCATATGAAAAGGTTTACTTTCAGTTCGGTTTGGAAGGTTGTTGCTTAGATGAAGTTTTGCGCATTCTTGAGGAATCTTAACTTGCTGGTCTGGTTATTTTCATGTTGCTGGGTTTTATATCAGACTTGTGTATTTTTGTCATATGCTCTAATTCCTTGGTGTCCAATTCATAATTGTAATAGGAATTAGTGTGGATTCATTGATAAGTGATAGAGGAAAGTTTCTATTGGGAAATCATTATAATGAACATTGTAATTTGCGGAACATTTGCATTGTAAGGCTGAGAATAGTAGTACTATTTCAGTCATTTATACTTCTGCATTTACTTGTGTTATAAATTCAAACATTGTAACCCCTGGATGGTTTACTGCCAGTGTGGAGAAAATTCATATTTAATCTCTCATTAATTCACCCACTGTATAAGTGGCAAATTCTCACTCTCAAGTGGATGCTCGCCGCAGCGGATGAATTAGTTGAATTGTTTGTAGTATTCCCCCCACTGTTTAAGTGATTGAGCGGAAATCTTTATGGCTGGTTCACCGCCTAAGTTTTTTCAGTTTTGTAATACTTACTCCGCCATATGTTAGCACCTCGCCTTCAAAGGGATCTTGTGTGCACATTCTTGGCGTTGAGTTTATTTTGTACTTCCAGTTGTAATCATCCTATAGTTATTGAATTATTAGATCCTAGGGATCCTCTGACCATATGCCCGCCCCTCTTCCTTAAGTGGTTTTAGGGTGCATTCTTGGTTAGAGTTCTTTTCTGCATCGTTTTGGTTTGGAGCTAACCTTAATGGGTGCATGTGCATTGTAATTGATATTGAAAATCAAGAGAAAAAATTAAGCGGCATATTTCAATGGTATCAGAGCAGAAGATCCTGCCATCCTGTGGATCAGTGCTTCATATTTAGGCAAATGAGTGATAGAGATCTCCGGTACTACATCAAAAGTCAGAACAGATTCTAGTTCAGCTCCTTGTGGTATTCAAAAGTTGGCAGTTAGGCATGGCTAATGAAGAAGAGATGAAGTTGGCAGAGACTTTCTTTATGGTTGGAAAGAGACTTGGCAAAGAATTTCAGTCAAGAGAAAATGAAGAGAACATTCTTCATTTGTTAGAACAATGTTTGAGACAAGTCAAGCCATCACCTTCAAAGAAAATGGAGTTGGCACTAGCTCCTGCAGTGAATTCCTTGAATCAGCCCTATTGGTTGGGGCATCCTGATGAAAAAACTAGGTTGTTGATTTCTTCTTGTTTCACGGAGATAATAAGAATTGTAATTCTCCAGTTGCCCTCTGATGATGAAACTATGAAGGTCATATTAAATATGATAGTGGAATGTTTTCAAATTTTGGATGAAACTAGTAGTAGCTTGTTTTCAAGAAGAGCTGTTGTTTTAAAAACATTTTCTAAAGTTGGTGTTTGCATCTTATTGATAGAATTGGAGATGGAGAATCAGATTTATCACTTGTTTAATTATCTTTTCACCTCGACCTGGAGTGAGCAAGAAGAGAGTATGCTTGCAGCTGTCTGTAATGTCCCCTTCTCAAGCATGATCTTTCCAGTTGACCGTTGGCCTATTCCGGAGACCAGTAGGCTACTCGGAAGGTGAAATTAGGGTTTCGTGTTTTGGAGGTTGCTATTGCTCGTGAATTGATGATTGAATGACAGATTCTTTCTAGGTTTTCAGAGAGCTTCGCAGTGGTGTGTTTTCTTGGCATTTCGAGCACCTTCAAGAATTTACTATTTTTAGTAAATTCTATTCTTGGCAGTGGTCCTGTCATCTCGGCACAGTTGGCTTTCCTCTTCAGTCGACTCAGTTGGTTTGTTCAATTTTGGCCTTGGAATGCATTTTCGCAGAGATAAGTTCATTTCATTTAAATAACATTATATTTTAATGTTATATTACCCCCTTGGCCTAATCTCTTAACTTAATGTTGTATTAAAAGGTGGTCTTTAAGGGGTGGCACCTCATTGAGGTAATTTTATAATTATTAAGGTCAAATTAAAGCCTTAAGTTGGAAGCCTTTATTGAAGAGATGAATTTCATTAAAGTCAAAATTGAAGCCTTGAAGAAAGTGACGCCTTTTCTTGGAGGGAAAAGAATTACGGTTTCTTGAAGCTTCTGGAAGGGTCTTCACAAATTATAAAAGGGCATCTTGGGTCTTCACTTGGTTATCTTTTGTCTATAGGAATGTTATGCTGCCGGATTGGCTGTGGGATTGCTTCGAGGAATGTAAGCCTCCTAGCTTGGCATTGCTTCTTGCTTGAGAGATAGCAACTAGTGATGAGGTAGTTGTAGTTTGAGTGATTTGTAGTGAGATTTTTGCATTGTAGTGTTGTTCTTTCATTTGGAGATTAGTTATTTGCATTCATGTTATTTTCTGGAGTTGCTGATAACACAGCAGATTGTAGTTTTCATTCATAAATCAAAAATACCAAAAAATATCATTCTGGATACTGCATATTTCATCTTGTCTAGGAAGGGCGACCCTCTCTGCTAAGTTGTAGATTTTTTAAGAAAGAATTGGATTTTTAAAGTGAAATCGCCCCTCTTGTTGGGCCATACCATCTGTACTTTCTTGGGAATTGTGTCGGAAAATAATAAAGGATCTTTGTGGGGGTTTTTCTGTACAAGCTTGGTCGCCATCCTTCTAAGGGTGCTTTGCATCTGATTTCCCGTCAATAGGGTTAGAAATGAGTGAGTTATGAGCATTTTGATTGGAGTCTATGTTGCTGGTTCTGATATTTATGTTGCTGGTCTGTCATATCAGACTTGAGAAAATTGTGTATGAGTGAAGGGCGGGTGTTAGGAGTTCATATTTGATCTAGTGGATGACATATTTACTATTGTAGCACTTTGTGGAGCTCTAATCCTTGAACTTGCAGGCATTCTTCAATATTTTGTAAGTTGCACAGTAGTACTGTCAGCATCTCTTCTAATCTTGTTTTCATGCTTTGAAATATCTTACATCTCCGCCCTATGGTAGCTCCATTCCCACTCTGGGTTTGAAAGCACATTTTGGGTGTTGAGTTTACTTTCAGCGTATTAGATGATAGGGCTCCTCTGACCATATGCTCGTCGTTCTCTGACGCATTCTTGGTTAGAGTTCTTTGTATCAGCATTTCCTTAAGATCCTCTGACCATATGCTCCCCATCACTTAGCGCCATTCTTGGTTAGAGTTCTTTTCCAGCTCTGCTTCTGCATTCAGATCCATAGACAGTAGCTCACACCCCCTTGTCGGGATCACGTACATTACGGTTAGGGATTGCTTTTACCGACATGCGTTTTTGGTTTAGAGCTAACCCTAACGATTGAGTATTGCTTTGCTTATTGTAATTGAAAATTTGAAAAAAAATTGGCTCGGAATATTTCAGTGGTATCAGAGCCACGCATCCTGCCATCCTGTGAAACAAACCGTCTATGAGTGACAGAGAAAAGAGATACTTAGCAAGGGAAGACAAGAAGGCTGCAAATCAGTTTCAGTGGCATCACGCTCCAGAAGGTCAGACAGCATCAGAGGTTTTGAGGGCTCATTGGGAGTCTTCTCAAGAATCAAAAATGGGGGATAATGAGAGGACATCGGGTGGTAACAGAGAAGATACTGGGAAGGGAAGAGAAAGATCGATAAGTCCGGGGAAGAGATTTGAAAGGAAGATGGATGCCTTAATGGATATGGTATCTCTCATGATGGGGAAAGTGGACCACAACACAACTCCACAAAGCAACCCAGGACATAGAGGAGAACACAGTGCCACCAACCAGCATGATGGACATGCTGCTCAGCCTGTTTCAAACAACACATACATTTCTTCCAAGCCATTCAAACCCACCTTCTTGGCACCAGTAAACACTCAACCAAATCCAGAAGAAAATACTTTATTTGTTGAACAGTTGACTCTCGGCCGTGCTGAGTATGATTCTCTACCTGATGATATTAAGTTAGATATGTCTTACAATGATTTTATGGATCATAAAAGGAAGAATAGAGGACAAGGAAGACATTATGAACAAAGAAAAACAACAGTACATGGGGATTTGCATCAAGCTGTCAACAAGGTCATGCTTCCACATTTTAATGGGAGTGACAACAGCTCAGCCAGAGCTTGGATACAGAAGTTAGATAATTATCTAGCTCTTAGACCCATGGCGGAAGAGGAGGCGATTAAGTTCACTACGCTACCCCTAGATGGGGTGGCGCACGAGTGGTGGTACCATGGCCTAGTCACCTTGGGTCATCGATCTATCACTACCTATGATGAGTTCACCAACAGGCTGTTGTACCCAAACCAAATTTTTGCTTCATCAAGGCATTTTGCATAAAAGAGTCTAAACCTTGATAAAATGATGTAAAATACAGTTTTGGGCAATATCAAGCATGGAGTTTTTGTCAATATTTTGTCAATCAAAGTCAATTTTATTGATCAGAACCTAAAGCAGAGATTCAGAATGGAGTTTTTCATGATGGAGGAGCATTTCACGTTGCACACAGTCATTTCGGTGATCGAGATGATGATTTCAATGGTCAATTTTTGAAGATTTTTCAAGGAAAAGCAGAAAAGTGCACCTGTAGCCCAGGGGCGCCCTTCTTTTTGAAGGTCAAGATTTTGCTGAAAATGCTCATGCATACGGTCAATCTCTTCAGAATTGGTCTGGCTATCCCATGAGCTATCCGGCGAAGCTTTCTGAGACCCGCAGCTCCAGCAACTGGCAACAGAAGTTGAAATTTCCAAAATTGCAGATATGAGAAAATTGTTCTTTTTCAGCAAAAGCGCAACTATAGCTTGAGGGCGCCCATCTTAAAGAGGGTAGATCTTGGTACTTCTGGTAGCTGATACAGTCAATCTCTTCTCGACTAGTTTGCTCGTCCAACGAGATATCAAACGCAGTCATCCGAGTCTCAGAGCTCTGACAGTCGACGTCTGAAGATGAGTTTATAATGGAGTTTTCACGTTCCAGAGCTTCTTCATTGTGTTTCCAGCGCAACTATAGCTCAAGGGCGCTGGTTAAAATGACCCTTAAGATGGCGAAATTTGCTGACGTAGTCTTCCTGACATCAGTACTACTCTAGTCCAGCTTCGCATTACATCATCCTGCCTGTCGATCCGACGTTCCAGGTGGTCACGGCAAAAGGTTCTACCAAACGCGTAATTTCCGCAGGCGGGACCAACATAAAGGCGTGTATTTACTGCGGGTCGAGCGTAGCTGGGCTTTAGGCTTATTGTATCCCGGATGAAGTCGTTGATTCGAGAAGTGCTGCACGGCTTTGGCCCGTGATGCTTTATCATTCCATGACCTAGCGTCGATACGCCGGTTTGATAAAATCCTCCGTCGCGTCTTGAGGTCTTTGGCGAAATGCGAAAGTGAACGCTTATCCCGGAGAAAAATGGCCTAGTATGGGCGGATATTTTAAATAAAAAATCGCTGGCGTTTTGAGTCTTAAAGCCGATTTTTCTTGCCGTCACCTCTAGAACTTTCTCTCATGGGTCGCGCCGGATTTGTCCGTTAAAGCAGATAGTGCTCGAGGAATCGAGGGTTATCCCGACTCGAGATATCGAGAGGTCGAAATAGGGCATCGGTTGAGAGTTCAATTCGTCAAAATGGTGCGGTCTGGCCCGAAGGCCGAGCACTTGCACAGAGCCCTTAATGCACTTTTGGATAATAGATGCGTCGCGATGCGTTGGATCGCGGAATATCTTGAGCATCCGATTGAAACTTCGTTTCTGTCCCGGCCCGAGGTTCCATAGTTCATGTTGGCAACCGTTTGAAATTAATGGATGGCAGTTTAGGAAAATGGTTAGGTCTGGAACCCATAAATGAATTTAATCAGGGGTGCCTAATTTTTCAGGGTGTTAAATGATGGATTTTGCAGTAGTGTCTCCCAGCAGACATTTCTTCCTTATTCAGTAGGCTTTCCGATGAATTCTCCAACTCAGTCTTAGCATCTCCCGGTCACTCAGAAATTAGTGTTGAAGTTGGCCAGTCGTGACTTTGTCGTCAGCTATAAAATAGGAAGTTAATAAAAAGTACAATATCTTGAGCAAATGGACGCCTATGAGCTCAAGAGATGACTTTTCGGAATCGGTGAAGTCTAACGGTGAATCCTAAAGCTTCATTTGAATTGTCAACTGAAATTCAAAATATTTAATATTTATTTTGCAATTTTAGCATTAAGTGGCGATTTTCTATTTTTGGCGCCTTTGCTATTTGCATAATGAATATTTTATTATTTATTTAAATTCAAACTTCCAGTCAGTGGCAGTGGAACTGAAAAGGGTCCAATCAGAGGTCTTCTATTTCAGTCAGGGTTTTGAATTCTTGCAGTTCACAAGTTGATGCGAATTTCTTCTTATTTAAGCATGGCGCCTTCATTTATTATTCACAAAGCTTCAAAAGAAATTCGTATTTCTCAAGAGAAAATTCATATCTTAAGAGAAATTTGTATTTTTCAGAGTAAATTCAATTCTTCAAGACCAAAGGCGTATTCCTTAGGCAAATTCGCAAATTCTTCAGTTTACAAAGGCGAATTCTCAAACTTCATAGAAATTCGTATTTTCTCAAGGCAAAAGGCAAATTCGAATTTCCTCAAAGAAAAAAGGCGCAATTTCAAGATAAATTTGTGGTTTTCAAGCAAAGGCGAATTCTTCCAAACCAAAGGCAAGTTCATCATCAAATTCCAAAGGCAATTTTATCTAACAAATCTTTTTGCAGGTTAAAAGTTCACAATTATCAGCAATTTGAAGAAATCAAGGGCGTTTTTCATTGAAGAAGAGCATCGTAAATGTTACATCCCGATATTATAGCTACTATTGTATAGGGCAATTGATTGTACTGTTTGAATCTTGATGATGAATAAAACATGGTTGATCTTGTTAATAAATGATTGAGTTATGTTTAAATGATGGTTTCATTAGATTGTTACTTCTAAATGATTTTTGTCTTGATTAAATGTTGCATACAATTATAGAATAATGTTATTCTAACTCGTGAGATGTTTTTACCTCGTTATGAGCATATGACTGCCGGTGTCATGTCATGATATGCAGGTACGAAGACTGATCCTCCGGGCAGAGGAGAGACATCATTCGGGGAGGAACTTGGTCGGGTAAACAGTAACGAATACCAAATTGAGCATACACACACATACTATAGATTGAGTAAGCCAAGTCTGTTTGTCGAGATAACGGTAAGTCATGTATAGGCTTGTTTATTGACATAAGGGTTCTGAATTCACTACTTTATGCTTAGGGAATGTGATTGTTTAAACGTCAGACTTGCTATACCATGGTCCAAGTATGAGAGATGTGAAAGTTATGTGTTAATGATTGATTGGGAACGCACATACATCTATACATTGTGAACACGTATTTATATGTACAGACATATCAATACATGTGTATGTTAAGCAGACGGATATGCTCATACACATGTGTCGACATGTATGTATGCATACATACGTATTCACAGGTATATATATATGTACTCGCTCCGCCTGATGTCTATAATGGAAATAATATTTAATAATATTGCCTAGCAAAATTACATAAATACCTATGTAAATGTATTATATAGTTATATATTTAAATATATATATTAATATTAAGGTAATATTTATATATATATAAATATATATATATATATATATATACATCACAATGTAATGACGGAAAATATATATATTTATATATATAAAATATTACACTTAATTGAAATATATATGTGATAAAATATATAAATGAATAATATTGAAATGTGAATTATATAAATTTAAAATACCTTGGTAAATTTATAAAACGATTTTTACTTTGAGTTATAAATTATTACTTTAAAATATTTAAATAAATTAATGTGAAGGAAGTATCAAATACTTGATGTTTTATTGATACGCATCAAAACTCGTGAATTTCACAATGGAAATATTTAATTTGGATTCAAATAGGAAATCGAAACATTTAAAGTTAAATATTTGAAATATTTAAACACTTTATATAGAGAGAAGTCGAATTGTTTTTTTTGAACATTTGAAAGGAAGTTAAAATGTTTTATTTTGTAAAACTCGTGAAAACTGCCTGAAGGAATTGCGCGCATATCAAAAACGCGTCTGAAACGAGCGAGCAGGGAAAAGATTAATGTATAATGGCCGCAACTATTCTTTAGGCGAGTAAAATGGCGACATAATGTTTTGCAGTCAAGGCGTCTCATCTGGAACGGGTCTTTTGCCTCAATAAAACCTAAAAAGAAACTGAAAACGCTTTGCTGTCAATTCGCCATGTGAGAGCTGAAGAAGTCTTAAACTTGCTGGCTTAAAAAGAGGTCGAATCACCTGCAAATTGATGACTTAGGGTTAAGGAATTCGCCAAATGTCCTTTTGACTGTTTCTAAGCACTTTGCTGTCAATCTACATGCCTCCTTTAGTGGAATCCGTTGCAATACGGGCCTATATAATGACGCCCTTTCACTCTTCTCAACTTACCTCTTGCTAAAAACGAGTTTCACAACATTTTGAGAGCTCCCATTTCAATTCATTTAAGTTGCTATGCATTCTCTATTTGCTGCATTTCCTGTATGCTGAGTGAAATAAGTTCAGTAAGCTTTTACCAGTTAATTACAGTGTTAAAGCCTTCTTTTTAAGATTTGAGTGGAGTGAAGCCATAGACGTAGTAATCTTTAATTAGAGGAGTGAAAATTGTGAGGATTGTTTTGAAAGTTCTCCTTAATAGCCATTTAATTTGGAAATCTGGAAGTTGCTGAAGAAGACTCGGGGAGAGCTGTGTTGGAGCTTTAAAATCAGGCAAGAGTCTTCCTATTATACAACCTTGTTAAAGTGTTGTTTATATTTTGCGTCTTGTGTTCATTGCTTTCAATTAGCTTAATAGGAAAGAACCAATTCGATGAATAAAGCATTGCATTAAAGGAGAAAATGTGTAAAGGATTCAATGATTATGATAAATTGTGAAAAAGGGATTATTTGGGTTAAGAGTTTAAAGGATTAGATTATTTATCTTGCATTAAGAAGAAATAATAGAAAAAGGTAAAAGGGAAGGATTTACTTGCATTTTAAATGGGTATTGCGTGATGTGTATGATCTCTATATACGGAGAATACGTAGATGTACTTATTATCTACTAGGATCGAGATGATGGCAGAATCAAGTGAAGTCTTTTAGCTTAAGTTCTTAGGATAACTGAGACAAGTTAAGTACTCCTAGGATAAA